>WBNM01013024.1:71466-137918 GCA_013399055.1 Ramphastos sulfuratus | reverse complement strand
GGGGGGGAAAGGGAAGGGAAGGAGGGGGGGGAAGGAAAGGGAAGGAGGGGTGAAAAGGGGAAGGGAAGGAAAAAGGAAGGGCAAAAGTGTGGAGGAAAAATGGGGGAGAACAAAGAGGGGGAGGGAAAAAAGGTGGGGGGATGAGGCTGTGAGGGTGAGGCTGTCAGAGCAGCCGAGTGCTCACGAGTTGGGCACAGTGACACTCACAGAGCGTTGTTGGTGCCGTGGCCAGCAAGGGAATCACCGACGTGGACCTGGGCGCCCTTCAGCCGGTGCCAGCAGCAGTCCAGGCGGTTCCTCACCAACACGGTGGCCACAGCGCGGCGCTGGCCGAGGTCCACCCTCCACCACGGCTCCTCTTCCAGCCGGGTTTGGGAGCAGGAGCCGTGCTGCCAGTGCCCGTCCCTGCTCCCGTCTACGGCGTTGATGGCGCCGCCGGCGAGGCCGCTGCTGGAGGACTGCACCGCAGGGCGCCGCAGGGCCAAGTTTTGGGCTGGGGGATGCCATGGAGTGGTGACGACGTCCTGTCCACCAGTGGCCTCTCCCTTGTGCTACCCGCTTGGGGACATCCCCACCCGGTGTCCCACTATATCCTCAGGGACCAAATCACCTCTGAGGGGCTCAATGAGGTCAGCGCTCGCCAGTGACCACCTGGCATGCACCAGTGGCCATCTGGTGCATGCCAGCTCTTTGGCAGCTTGGGGTTTTAGGGTCCTTACCACCAGGCGGGGGGGCACAGCTCCGTGTTGTCACCTCCACCTCGCAGAGGACGAGGACATCATCACGGCCAGGGATGATGATGGTGACGTAGCGTCCCGGCAGCCCGTTGCAGCAGATGGTGCTGGTGGAACCTGGCCCTGTGTCCAAGACAGTGCCACAACTGCCAGAGAAGAAGAGATGGGGCTCAGGAGCTGGCAGCACCAGTGATGTCCAGCCAAAGCCCCCAGTTTGGTACCAGGAAGAAGAAATTGGGCTCAGGAGGTGGTGGCACTGGTGATGCCAATCCAAAACTCCGGTTTGGTGCTAGGAAGGAAGAGATGGAGCTGGGTAGATGGTGGCACTGGTGATGCCAACCCCAAGGAGCCCCATTTGGTGCTGGGAGGGAAGAAAAGGGTCTCAGGAGGTGATGGCACTGGTGATGCCAACCTCAGAGCCCCCATTTGCCATGCTTAGGGTGGGGAGGACATCACTGGAGACCTCACTCACACAGGGTTGCGCTTGCCGTGATCAGCCAAGGAGTCTCCAACATGGACCTGGGCACCAAGGAGACTCTCCCAGCAGCAGTCGCGGCGGTTGGTGATGGTGACGGCAGAGACAAGGTGCCGCTGGCCCAGGTCCACCCTCCACCATGGTTCTGGTTCCTTCTCAGTGTGGGAGCAGGAGCCATGGTCCCAGCTGGTGTCACTGTTGCCATCCACGGCGTTGGCAGCCAAGCCGCCAGTGTTGACAGTGGAGGACTGTGCCACGGCACGGCCAAGAGCCACATTGATGGCTGTAATCACCACCAAGAAGTTGGTGGTTGTGGTTGGCACCTCACCAAACCCTCCCTGGTGAGCTACTCACCCCCAGGCAAGGGAAGGCAGCCCTGAAGCATCACCTCCACCTCACACAGCACCAAAGTGTCCTCCCGGCCTGGCAGCAGCACAGTGACAAAGCGACCACGGAGCCCCTGGCAGCAAATGGTGCTGAGGGAACCGGGGCCAGCATCCATGATGGTGCCACAGCTGCCAGAGAAGAGATGGGGGTCAGGAGGTGGTGACACCAGTGATGTCCACCCAAGCCCCTCCAGTTTGGTGGTGAGGAGGAAGAAATGGAGCTCAGGAGGTGGTGGCACTGGTGATGCCAACCCCAAAACCACCCAGTTTTGTGTTGGGTACCAAGAGATGAGGGGCAGATGGTGGCACAGGTGATGCCAACCTCAAAGCCCCCCGTTTGGTGCCAGGAGGTGGTGGCACTCGTGATGCCCACACCAAACACCCTCATTTAGTTCTAAGGAGGAAGAAATAGTGCTCAGGAGATGGTGACACCAGTGATGCCAACCCAGCCCTCCCCATTTTGGTGCCAAGGATGAAGAAATATAACTCAGGAGAGGGTGACACTAATGATGCCCACCCAAACTTCCTCATTTTGGTGCCAAGGAGGAAGAAACAGAGCTCAGGAGACCCCCAATGTGCCCTGGTTTTGGCTTACATGGGGTTGTCCCTTCCCTGCTCTGCTGGCGCATCCCCAACGTGGACCTGGGCTCCCCTCAGGCGCTGCCAGCAGCAGTCCTGCCGGTTCTTCACTAGCACGGCAGCCACCGTGCGCTGTCCTCCCAGGTCCACGCTCCACCAGGGCTCTGGTTCCACCAAGGTCCTGGCACAGGAGCCATGCTGCCAGACACCGTCCCGGTTGCCATCCACTGCATTGGCAGCGATGCTGAGGTTGGGGAAGACTGAGGACTGGCTGGCTGGTTGCCCCAACGCTGCATTAAAGGCTGCCAAAGCAGGGTAAGACCCATCACCAAAGCATCCTGGTGAGAACTGATCCCACCAGGAGTCATCTCAGAGAGGTGGCAGGTTTGTGGGACTCACCAGTTGGAGGAAGGAGGCAGTTTTGAGTGGCTGAATCTTGTGCCAGCACTTCACCAAGCAGCAGCAGAACCCACGGTAGGGCCATGGTGTGGTGGGGCTGTAGTTAAGGACCACCAAGAAGGTCCAAACCACAAGGAGGAAGGTCCCACCACAAGGAGGAGGAAGGTCCCAACCACGAGAAGGTTCCCAGAGGTTGAATGAGGAAGGATGAAGTAGACTGCGTGGCACTGGTGTCCCTCAGCACCCAGAGCTGGCTTCCAGTTCCACCAGTTAAAGTTTAAACTGTTTTTGGCAAGGTGTGTTGGGTGCTACCACAGTGTGACTTTCTCAAACCACCATCCTGACACCATGCCGCTGAAGGTCGGTGTGTCCCAGCACCAGGGCGTGAAGTTCTCCACTTAGAAACTAGCCTCCAGGCCTACTGGGATGGGTTCTGGTTGGCCAAGCACTGCTGGTGGTGAAAGCCAGACTGGTTTTGGTGGTGGGAACAGGGGTTCAACCTTGCCAGAGCTCCTCAAGAGTTGGGTGATGGAGGAAGAGCACCAAATTTCGGCTCCTTGCCCATAGGCAGGGAGAAGGTCCCGACCATGAGGAGAAGGTCCCACACCACAGGGAGAAGGTCCCACCCAGCAGGCAGGGTGCCAGTGTGGCACCCAGCATAGTCACAGCTGGCTGGGAAGGGTGATAACAGGGACCTCAAGATCTTCATGGTGATGGATCCACCACCAACCATGGTGCTTGAGATCCTCCATGGGCACAGGAGGCAAAAGGGAGGCAGAATTGGGGTGGATTTGGGGCTTTTTATTAACTCCTTGATCAAACCTAGGTCAAATCCAGACTAAAATCCCACCAAGGTCACAAAGGTGGTTGAGGGCACCACAAATGAGCCCAAAACTGGTCACATCACGTTTCTCAGCATTAATTTAGTCTCTGGTCCCACCAAAATGTTATCTTCAGCTGGTGGAAGGGCCGTGGTGACATCCCTTGTGGCATTGAAGGATGTGATGGCCCCAGGATGTGTCATCTGCTGGCCAAGATCTCCTTGGTGGCACCTAAAGGATGTGGTGGCACCTGAAGGATGTGGTGGCCCCAGGACGTGTCACCTGCTGGCCAAGATCTCCTGCGTGGCCAAGCGGGCAAGGCGGTGGAAGTCAAAGGTGAGATGTTTCCTCCAGAAGCGTCGGTCACGGCCAAACACTTGGGCAGGGAAACAGGGGCTGCCTGTAGGGGGTGGACAATTCCCAGTTAGGAGAAGACTGGAAGGTGGTGGAGATGGTGGTGGTGAAGATGAAGCTCAACCTGACCTCCCTCAGAGGATGCTCACCGATGCCATGAAAGATCCTGGCAATGGCTCTGCCAGAGAACTTCTCCTCAGGGCGGATGGCCAGAAAGTGGCGGATGTCCGCGCGGACTTGGGCCTCCTGCTCCTCAAGCTGCCACAAGAAGGACATTGGGAGGTCACCACCCTCATCTTCCTCACCCCAAACTCATCCACAGCTCCCCAGGTAAAGATTTGCTCACTTGAGGGTCATCAAGATCTTTGACCTCTTCCTCCTCCTCCTCACAGACATCAGGTTCCTTCTCAAAGTAGTCACTGAGCAGAGCCTTCAACCGAGAGCTTCTCTCCTCCTCCTCCTCTTTGGTGTGAGGCCCCCAGGTCTGAAAGGCCACACTGTGCCCTGGTGTCAACCTTCTCCCCTTCCCAGTATCAAACTGGGAGGAATGGGAGGGTGGGACCACCATGGAAGGGGCTGCAGAGGTTGGGTGGTCTGCTTTTACCTCTGGAAGGCTTGGAAGCAGGTGCAGAGTTGGCCAAGAGCCGTCTTCTCCCTGGCCACCACCCGCTGGTAGAGGAAGTCGCAGACAGAGTCCAGCTCATCAGTGCTGAGGTCACCATAGGCACGGAAGTGGAAGGAGAGGTCATCAAACTCCACCAGGACCCCACTCTTCCCTTTACTGCTACCACCTGAAGGCACCAAGAGCTGGTTGAGGTGGTGTTCAATGAGATGTGGGAACCACCGAGATATGGAGCTCATGGAGATCTAACACTGAACACTCTGGCACGCACCATGATCTGGCGCAGACAAGATCTGGCATACACCAAGACCCAGCACCCACCAAGACCCCGTGACACCAGTGACTGGTCACACACCAAGAGCCTGTGACACCAAGATCCATTGTCCACCAAGCCCCCAGTGTCCCCTAGAGGTACCTCTTTGGAGCCGCTGGTCCCACTGTAGCTGCCGCAGGTCTCGTTTCACCAAGGCCACCTCCCAGCCCATGGAGTCACTCAAGGTGACCACATCAAATTCCAAGGAGTTTCTATGGCTCCACTCCCTCCCTTCTAGCCGCTCCCGGGCCAGGAACACAGCAATGGGTGGAAAGCTGAGGGACAGAAGATACCAAAAAATCCACCATCACCACAGCTTGGAAACACATTTTGGAGCCCACACACTGCAGATTGTGGTGGTTTCACAGACGGTGGCATTCCAACCTCCGAGCCACGTCCCGCAGCTGCCGGGAGCCGCCGTAGCACTGCAGTCGGCACCGGGAGTAGGTGGGATGCAGAAGCTCCAACCAGCGTCGTGGGTGTAGCTCCAGGTAGCACAGGAGGGTCTCGATTCCTGGAGAGGAGAGCCAGGAGATGGAGTGGGATCTTCAATTTCATGGGAGTCTCCAAGGGTCTCCCACCAAGAGCCATCACCCATCAGGAGCCATGAGCCACCAACATCTATTGTCCACCAAAAGCCATCAACCACCAACATCCAGTGCCCACCAAAAGCTATCAGCCAACACTCTGAGACACCAAGATCCATCACCCCCTCCAAGATACAGTGCCCACCAAGACCCTGTGACACCAAAGACAGGGTCACAGGCCCACCAGGCACTCCACGACGCGAAGCTGGTTCCTCCTCCTCACCTTCCTCCCGTACATCCAAGGACTCCACGGTTTGGTGGATGGGGACAGTGCGCTCGTGCATGTAGCAGATCCGCTGGGTGACGTTCTCCTCCTCTTCCTTCATGGTCAGCTTGGAGTCCTCCATCTCCTCGTCCTGCCAGGGACAGGGTGTGACATCACCAAGGGAGAGGATGGGCACACTCCTGCCTCCTGCTCCAGACCTTGTCCTCCAGACAACTCCTTGATCTCCAACCTCTTCTCCTTGACCTCCAGACCCTTCTTCTCCTCAATCTGCTCAACTCCCTTCTCCTTCTCAATCTCCAGTCCTTTCCCCGTGGAAGAGGAAGCCTTCATCCCCTCTTCCTTACCTTCATGACCTTCTGCCTTTTGTGGTGCAGTTCCAAGCACTTGCAAGGTGCAAAAACCTTCTCCACCAGCTTCTTGACAGTGAAGAAATCCAACGTGTCACCATGAATGTGACGCCGTAGCTCGTGGAGATCCCCACCCTGGTGAGACAACAGTGAGAAGACCTCCAAAAACCAGGAGAAACCTCCTCAAAATATAGGAGAACCACTCCCAGCCCCAGATCCCTACAGGTGGTACCTCTGGATCCAGGAAGAGGTGACAGTGAGCTGGCTGTCCATCTCGGCCGGCTCTGCCGATCTCCTGGACGTAGCTCTCAAAGTTCTGGGGCATGTTGTAGTGGACAACACCGCGGACGTCAGCTTTATCCAAGCCCATGCCAAAAGCCACCGTGGCCACCACCACACGGAGGTGGCCGCTCATGAAGTTCTTCTGCACGCGGCGACGTTCCGCAGGGGACAAGCCAGCATGGTAAGAGTCAGCCAGCCAGGTGGGGTGGAGGCTCCTGGCTGGAAAGAGGCGGGAAGAGAGGGTGGAATGGGGCAGAAGTTAGGATTTTGGGGTGGCCTGGGACATTTGGGACCCTACCAGGACTTTTGGGCTGCTTCTGTGCTATTTTTGGTTCCTTTTGGACCACTTCAGCTCTTTTCGGGCCATCTTGGGCTCGTTTCAGACTCATTTTGGTACCATCTTGGGATCCCTTGGGACCATTCCAGCTCTTATTGGGCCATCTTGGGCTCATTTCGGGACATTTTGGGCTTCTTTTGGGCTCTTTCTGCACCATTTTGGGGAATTGTGGGATTCTCTGGGGCCATTCTAGGATACCTTCAGGCCATTCTTGGCTCCTTTTGGAACACTTTAGCCCCTGTTGGGCTCCTTCCAGGACATTTTGGGTTATTTTGGACTCATTATGGGTAATTTTTGGATCCTTTCAGGCCATTTTAGCTCCTTTTGGACCACTTTGAGTTCATTTCAGGTTACTTTTGGGCCATTTTAGCACCTTCTGGGCCATGTGGGGCTCATTTCAGGCTCATTTTTGGCTCATTTCAGGCTACCTTTGGACCATTTTAGCTCCTTCTGGACCATTTGGGGCTCTTTGGGTAATTTTGGGCTTCTTTTAGTTTCCTTTCAGGCCATTTTGGGCTACTTTCAGAACATTTTGGGCCCACTTTAGGCTATCTGAGCTTCTTCTGGACAATTTTGAGCTAATTTCAGGCTACTTTTGGGGCATTTTTTGAGTCCTTTATTCCTTGGAGGCAAAGTTGGGTTCATTTCAAGTCATTTTGGGTATCTTCTGGGCCACTTAAACTCATTTTGGGGAAATCTGAGCTCCTTTCAGGCACCTACCCTTTCCTTTCTTCCTCCTGGCACCACCCTGGGCCAGCTCCCTGGCTCCAGCAGGTTCCTGGAGCACCGTTCCCTGGAGGCAGGTCCGGATGAGCGCTGCGATCCGAACAGTCTCCTCCCGTCGTGTGCAGTAGACAATGATGGAGTTGAGGTCCCCAAAATGCTCCCCTTGCAGCAGGGAGATGAGGGCCTGTGGGCAGAGAAGGCAGATAAGAGTCGACCCAAAAGGGCTGGGATCTTCTGTCCTACAAGATCCACTCGGAGTCCAGCACAAATCCCGCTGTGCTCCAGAATCTCCTTCTGCAGACCCTTCTCCACCTCCTCCAGCCACTTCTCCAAGCCTAAACCCCGTCACCCATCCACCCCCATCCTTGCCCCTCACCTGATCCCTGTCCCTGTCCATGGAGACAGAGAGGTGGAGATTGTGTGGCACAGTGGCGGAGCGCAGCGGGATGCCCTCCTCGGGTGGGATGCCCAGGTGCCGGGCAACGTCCTGCGCTGTGCCCAGGGTGGCTGTGGCTGTCAGCCCCAGGAAGCAGCGCACACCCAGGCGGCCCCGCAGCACCTGCCAGGAGGATGGGGAAAATTGGGAGTTTCTGGGACAGTTTGGGTTCCCTCTGGGCCATTTGAGCTCCTTTGGTGCATTATGGGCCCTTTCAAACTCCTTTTAGGTGCCTTTTGTGGCATTTAAGGCTGTTGAGCCATTTAGGCCTGTACTGGGTTATTTTGGTTCTTTCTGAATAATTTGGGCACAATTTAGGCACCTTTGGGGACAATTTAGGGTTCTTCCAGGCCATTTGGACCTCTTTTTATTCACCTTTCTGGCCTTTTTCTGCTGCTTTTAGGCCATTTTGGGCTCTTTTTGGTCCATTTTGAGCTCCTTTTGGAAGTCTATTGGGTGATTTGAGGTCTTTTGGGGCTATTTTATCCCCTTCTAGGCTACTTTGAGGCTCCTTTTGGGCCAATTTAGGCTTCTTTCAGGACATTTTTGTCTCCTCTTGGAGCTTTTTGAGCTCCTTTCAGACCATTTATCTCCTTTTGGGCCATTTTGAGCTCTAATTGGGACTGTTTTAGTCTGTTTTGGGTCATTTAGGGCTCTTTTTTCCCTATTCTGAGCTCCTATTGGATGATTGTCAGGCTTTTCAGGCCTTTTGGGCCATTTTGTCTGGTTTGGGGCTATTTTTGGATCGTTTAGGGACACAGAATCATAGAATGGTAAGGTTGGAAGGGACCTCAAGGATCATCTAGTTCCAACCCCCAGCCATAGGCAGGGACACCTCCCACTAGTAAAGGTTACAGGGCTCATTTTAGGCACCTTTTGGGTAATTTTTTGCTCCTTTTGGAACATTTTATTCCTTTTTGGGCCATTCTGGACTTCTTTGAGGCACTTTTAGGCTCCTTTCAGATTATTTCATTCTATTTTGTGCCATTTTGGGCTCCTTTTGAGTAATTTTACCCATTTTGGGCTCATTTTGGCCCATTTTGGGCTGCTTTTAGGTGCCTTTTGGGCTGTTTTGGGCTCCTCTGGACAGGGATTGTACCACATCTCTCACACCTTGCAGAGCCGCAGGTAACTGGGCCGGAAGTTGTGGGACCACTGGGACAAGCAGTGGGCTTCATCGATGCAGGCGAAGGCCACGGGTGGCAAGCGGTCAGCGGAGGGTAGGTAGCTTGATCCTGATCCTGATCCACCAACCAGGGCTTCAGGAGACAGCAGCAGCACCTGCACCTCACCCTGCCTCACCTATGGGAGCCAGGAACACTGGGATCAGGACTCCATAGTCCTGGGCCCATCTCACTGGTTCTTCCCTGGAGATTCCAGAGTTCTCACCTTCTCCATCACCACTTCCCGTTGAGATTTGGCCATGTTGGAGTGGACACAGGCAGCTTTCAGGCATGGTGGCAACCCTGACACCTGGAAGAGAAGCCACAGCGGCTTCCAGTGACCACCTCCCTGTTTGAGGTGTAGCCAGAAGTGGTTGGACTGGGAAAACTGGGATACTCGAGTGGTACCTGATCATCCATGAGGGACACCAGTGGGGAGACGACCAAGGTGATGCACTTGGAGCGCTTGTGGTAGAGGTAAGCAGGGAGCTGGTAGCACAAGGACTTCCCCATCCCTGTTGATAGCACCACCAGGGTGGACAGACCTGGCAGAACAAGGGCTGGAAACATCACCTGAGGACAACCCAGCTGCCTCTCAAGGACCCTCATCTCCTTGGAAGTGGTGGGACACCAAACCCACCTGAAAGGATCCTCATGATGGCCACCTCCTGGCCTGGGCGGAAGGAGCTGTAGCCCAGGGCCTTCAGAGCCTTGATCACCTCCTCTGGGGTCTCTGTGGAGACAAGGCCATGATGTAGGGATGGGACAAGAGGACACATGAGGGGACACAAGAGGATCTTTGGCCTCACCTTGGATGCTCCCTGGCTCATAGAAGGGTTCCACAGGTGCAGGGGGAGTGGGTGGCTCGTACGTTGGTCTCCTCACATCCAGATAAGTTGCCATCTCCAAACTCATCCTGTCGCTTCCACTCTCTGCCAGGGATGAAGGTGGAAAAGTTGGGATCCACAGGCAGCAACTCCCACCCTGTTCCAGAATGGCCCAGAAAGGGATAAAATGGCTTAAAAGGAGCCAAAGCGACCTTGAAGGCAACCAAAAGGAGCCTGTTAGCCAAGAAAAGACAAAAGGGCCCCAAAAGGACCCCAAATATCCCAAAAGGAGCCCAGAATGGCCTGGAAGGCACCTAAAAAGGACCCCAAATGAGCCCAGAATCACCCCAAAAGGAGCCCAAAGTGGCCCAAAAGCTGAATGAAATGACCAAAATGTCCCCAAAGGAGTCTAAAATGGCCAGAAATGAGCTTAGAATGGCCAAAACCAGGATCAAATGGCCTGAAAGACAGCTAAAAAGAGCGAAACTGGCCCAGGAGTTAAACTGGCCAGAAAAGAGCCCAAAATCATAGAATGGTTTAGGTTGGAAGGGACCTCAAAGATCATCTAGTTCCAACCCCCTGTCATAGGCAGGGACACTTCCCACTAGAACAGGTCGCTCAAGGCCTCATCCAACCTGACCCAAAAGGCAACCAAAAGAGCCCACAATGGCCCAAAAAGGGATAAAACGGCCCAAAAGGAGACTGAAATGGCACAAAAAAGCATGAAAACCACCAAAAGAGCCCAGAATGGCCTGAAAGGAGATGAAATGATCCAGGAGGACCTAAAAATGGCCCCTGAAGCTGTAAAATGGTCTGAAAGGAGCCCAAAACAGACTTCCCAGGAGCACAACTTTCCTACAGGGACAGGGAAATGCTCCCAGAGCAGGTCAGGCCTCACCGGAGAGCTCTGGGCAGATGCTGTTGGTGCGCTGAGCCACTTCCTCCAGCGTGGGAAGCGGAGGCTCTTCTTCCTCCTCCTCCTCTTCACCAGTACGGTTGTTCTCCACTGGCAGTGCAGTGGGAGCTATCCCTGCTGGGGAGGAAGCACAGCCCTCCTCACATCCAAGAGCCCAGCTGGGCTTCCCACAGGATGTTCTCCCTGCTCCCAGTTATTGCTCACCTTGCCCCGGGCAGGCCGAGGCCCAGTGGCCAGCCTCACCGCAGCGGAAGCAGAGGTCAGACCTGCGGCCCAGGGCTGTGGAGCTGCTCCACTTCCTCTGCCACTTTTGCTTCAAGGCCTGTGAGGGAAAGGAGGGGAAATTGAAAGGAAATCAGGGAAAAATTGAGGGAAATTGAGGGCAAATTGATGGAAACAAATGATGGAAAATCGAGGCAAGGGGAAAACAGCCCAGGGAAAAACAAGTGAAAACCAAGGAAAAAAAAACCAAGGGGGAATAAAAAAACCCAAGGGGGAATAAAAAAACCCAAGGGGGAATAAAAAACCCCAAGGGGGAATAAAAAAACCCAAGGGGGAATAAAAAAACCCAAGGGGGAATAAAAAACCCCAAGGGGGAATAAAAAAAACCAAGGGGAAAAAAAAATGAAGGGGAAAATAAAACAAGTGAAAAAAAAACCAAGGGCAGGCCCTTACCTGCCTGCGAAGCCGATGCCCACGCAGGGCGAAGCCGCGGACGTGAGATCTGCTCTTCAGGTTGAGCCGCACGAAGTTGCCGCGGCTCTGCCGAGGGGCTCTAAGAAGAGGGCAGAGAGAATCTCAGCATGGCTTGAGTGGGAAAAGACCTCTGAGATCATCGAGTCCAACCATCAACCCCACACTGCCATGACCGCTCAACCATGTCGCTCAGCACCACATCTACAGAGCTTTTAAATCCCTCCAGGGATGGGGAATTCACCTCTGCCCTTGAGCATCCTGGACCAGGCTGCGACAACTCTTTTCATTAAGGAATTCTTCCTCGTGTCCAATCTAAACCTCCCCTGGGGTAACTTGAGACAGTTTCCTCTTGTCCCATCACTTAGGACAAGAGATCTCAGCCCCACCTGGCTTCAGCCTCCTCTCAGGCACTTGCAGACTTGTCTCCTTTGCTCCAGGCTCAACATCCCCAGGTCCCTCAGCTGCTCCTCACAAGTTCTCCACACCCTACTCCTCCTTCTCCCGTCTTTCACCAGCTCTGTTGCCTTTCTCTGGACCTGCTCCAGCCCCTCAATGTCCTTCTTGGAGGAAAGAGTGCTAAACTGACCCCAGGACTCAAGGTGTGGCCTCACTAATGCCTAGTCCAGGGGAACAATCCCTGTCCTGGTCTTGCTGGCCACATTCTTACTGATTCAAGCCAGGCTGCTGGTGGCCTTCTTGGCTGCCTGGGCACACTCTGGATCATCTCCAGTCACTGTTGACCAACTCCCTCAGGTCCTTTCCCACTGTGTCATTTCCAGCCACTGTGCCCTCAACCAGCAGCCTGAGTTGCTGTGACCCAAGTGCAGGACACAGCACCTGGCCTTGTTGAACCTCAGCCCACTGGCCTTGGCCCAACGATCCAGTCTGACCAGATCCCTCTATAGAACCTTCCATTTTCCAGCAGCTCAACACTTGCACCCAATCTCCTCATCCAGCATCCACAGAATGGCTTTGAGGGTCAAAATCTCCATGTTTCACCCTGAAAATGCCACCAAAGACAGCAAGGAGGCTCAAGGGGTGACAAAAATAATCATAAATAACAAACTAGGGCTTTAAAAAACCCAAATTCATTCCTTCCCACCCCAAATAACAAAAATAGAGAAGGATTTAGGGAAAAAGCAGATTTTTTTTAGCACCTACCTGGCAGCACTGGCTCCACGAGTGGCTCTGGGCTTCTTGTCCTCCTCTTCCTCTAGCTCCCCCAGGATGTTCTCTGAGGGATGTGGCACCTTCTTGCTCTCCGTTTGGCTTGCCACACACTCATCCTCCTCTTCCTTTTCCTCCTTGCTTTGCTTCAGCTTCCTGGCAGCACCAAAGGCTCCCTTGCTTGAGCTTTGGCAGCATCTCTGGAGCTTTGCCGGTGCCACCACGTTGTCTCCATCATCTCCACCATCTCCACGTGGCCTTTTCCTCATGGAATCTCCCACCAACACTCCCCTGACACCCTCATCCTGCTTTGAGGGGGGCTGTTTGGTCTCTCCCTGCTCCAGTGTGTCCCCGAGCATTGTCCCTTTGTCACCAAGTGTCCCCTGGCACCTCTGTAGCCAGGCAGGATCCAGTGAGCCCAGTCTTTGTGCCACTGTCTGCTTCAGCTGCTGGAATTTACTGGGAGAGGCTGTCTGGGGGGGCTTTGAACCTGCTCTGAGGATGACAGGGGCCAGCCCTGACACTGAGGGAGGAAGGACGAGGTCTCCTGGCTCCTCTGCCTTGTTCCATAAAGGCACTGGGGCTGAGGCCTTGTCACTTATCCCCAAATCTGGCTGAAGTTTGGGGACAGCTAGGGTCCTCCTGGGAACTGGGATCCTCCTTGGGGTCAGGGGTGTCTCCTGTGGGGGTGAAGGAAGGAGAGATGTGGGTCAGATTGTCCTCCAAAGCTCCTCACCCCACCTCCAAACCAGATGGGACCTGTCCTGGGGTTTGGGAGTACTCCCCAGCCCTGGTTAAGAGGCATGGGGGGCTCTGGGAGGAGAGAGCTGAGGTGCTGGGGGGGTCTGGCAGGAGAGGAATGATTTTGTGGATCTGGCAGGAGGGGGATGAGATTTGCGGGGGCTTAGGCGAGGAGGAGAATTTCAAGGGGCTGGGACAGGAATGGAACAATTTGGAAGGACTCTAGTAAGAAGCAGCTGAGATTTTGAGTGGCTCTGGGGAGGGGGATTGCAATTTTGGGGGTTTGTGGCAAGAGATCAACTTGGGGGGGATTGGGCAGTAGGGAAATGATTCTGAGAGGCTTGGGCAAGAGTGGGCTAAGATTCTGAGGGGCTTGGGCAGTAGCGGAATGATTTTGAGGGGCTTGGGCAGGAAGGGAATGATTTGGGGGTCTGTAGCAGAAGGGAAATGATACTGGGGGTCTGTGGCAGGAAGGGAATGATTTTGGGGGTCTGTGGCAGGAGTGGGGACAAAAAGAGTGAGGATCAGCTTGAGAAGAAACTTGTTCCAGCCATCCTGACCTTGCCAGCAGCTGCCAGGTTGGATTTCAGCCTCATCCCATACAACTGGGCCGAGGCTTTGGGCACGGTGTGGCCACAGCGGCTGGGCCTGGGGGCTTTGGGCTGGCGGTTCAGGTGTGCACCCCAAAACCCAGAGTCTGGCACCTGGAACGAGACCTCAGACCCTGAAATTCAACCCTAGCAGCTGGGAAATCCCAACTTTTCAATCTCCAAATAGTTTAAATTTGAACCTCTGCATCCCCAAACCTGCTAAATTTAAAAGCTTTTGTACCAAAAAGCTGCTAAATTTGAACCATTTCATGCCCCAAACCCTATTAAACTCAACCCCTTACGTCCCCAAAACTGTTAGATCCAAACCTTTGCATCCTGAAATACATTAAGTTTCAATCTCTTCATCCCCAAAGCTGCTCAATTTGAACGTTTTCATCCCCAAACCTATTAAAGCTGAACTTTTAATCCCAAAACCTGCTAAATCTCAACCTTTATGCCACCAAACCTGATAAATCCAAACTTTCAAATCCCAGAATTTATGAAATTCAAACTTCTTTGTCCCAAAATTTATTAAATCCAAGATTTAAAATCCAAACTTTAAAATCCTAAAACTTGCTAAATCCAAACACTTTCATCCACAAACTTCTGAAATCCAAACTGTTACATCCCCAAACCTGTTACCTTTTGAACTTCTAAATCCTAAAACCTGTTGAATCCAAACTTTTCCATCTCAAATCTTACTAAGTCCAAACTTTTCCAACCCAAAACCAGCTCAATCCAAACTTTTCCAACCTCAAATCTGCTAAATCCCAACTTTCCCACCCCCAAGCTTCCTAAATCCTGACTTTTCCAACCCCTAAACCTGCTAAATCCAAACATTCCTCCCCAAACATCAAATCCTGGCTGAATCTCAGGGGGGTTGATGCTCCTGGAGACAAATCCCGGAGCCCAAGGAGGGGGTTTCTGCGGTACCTTCTCCACGGCTGGAGTTTCTTGGTGCTCCTGGGGACTGGACGAGCTGATCCTGGTAGAATCCATCTCCTCTTTCTGCTGCTTCAGCATCTTGTACTCCTTGTAGAGTCCTGGGATGATTTTGGGGACATTCTGGTCCTTACTGGGGAACTCCAGCAGCTCCCACCCAGGAACCATCAAGATGTGTCCCCAGATAACCTCCCCATGATGTCAAAACCCCCTTCCATGATGAGGGTTTGGGTTGGGACAAGGGGTGACCCCCACCCAAAAGCACCCACAGCTCCACCTAGGACCCCAAAATATCTTCTGGGTGGATGAGAGGTGGCAGGGTTGACACTCACGTCTGATGTCCTCTGGAGCCTCCTCAATGTCAGCCTGAAAGGAAAAAAAGCTCTTGACCCAACACTGTCAAGTCCAGCACCATACCACAGCCCTCAGCACCACATCTCCATAGAGCCCTCCAGGAACAGGAACACCACCATGGTGGAGTCCAGGCTTAGACAAACCTTTCCATGAAGGAACTGTCCTTTGTGTACAACCTAAGCCTTTCCGGGAGCAACTTGAGGCCACTTCCTCTGGTCCCATCACTTAAAATCACCCACCTGGCTCCAACCTCCTTTCAGGGAGTTGCAGAAAGCCAGGTCTCTCCTTAGCATTCTTTGCTCCAGATCAAACTCCTCCAGTTCCCTTATCTTCTCCTCGGATGGTCTCCAGATCCCTCACCTCCAGACCCTTCTTAATGTTCTCCATGCCCTCCACCAGCTTCACTGCCCTTCTCTGGACCCGCTCCAGCCCCTCGATGTTCTTTTTAGAGTGAGGAACCCAAAACTGATCCTGGCACTCACTGGGATCACCCAGTGGCCTCACCAGTGCCCCCAGCACAGTGGGACGATGATTGCCTTGGTCCCGCTGGCCACATTGTAAGTGACTTACAGAAAAGCTGCATGGAAGAGCCAAGGGAATTACCTTGTGGAAAAGCCCTACGGAAAACCCTGTAGAGCTGTGGTCAGGCTCTGCAAGGGACCCTCTCTGGGCTTTAAGGTAGCACCAAAGAGGCAGGGACCATACTAGGGTGACGCCGGTGCAGAGCACCCCGGTAAACGGGATCCCAGTAAGGGGCAGAACCACCTCTGAGGCTTCCCCCAGCCCACCCGGGTGCAGCTCTGAGCCCACTGCCAGCCGGGGAAGGGATCCTCAAGCCCTCTCCTCCCCACCCCTCAGCACCTGGCTGGGCTTCCTCCGCCGCTCTCCATAGAAATCCGCTTCCCACCGCTTCAGCAGGACCTTCACTTCCTGCTGCCGCTCCTTGGTGGCCATAACGAGCCTGGGACCGCTTCTGTGGGATCCCAGGGGGCGGTTCTGAGGGTCCCCGGAGCCTCCTGAACGGGAACACTCAAGGGGCCGGGCCTCAGAGCGGCCAGAGCGCGAACTTCCCGCTCCCGCAGCGCCTCAACCAATGGGAAGGACGGAAACTCTGACGGATAGCATCTGAGGCCAATGAGAGAGTGAGGAACGCTAGTGTCAAGGACGGGCTGAGATAAGCCCGCCCCCGCTGAAGATCACGCTCTCTGATTGGTGCAGGGAGGGGATGGGGCGTTACCACGCCGTTCCGGAAGTGCGGCAGGGCCGGGACCAGCCGCGGGGCTCGGTCGTGAGTGAGGGATGTCTTTGCGCCTGTAACGGGGGAAACTGGGTTGGGGGGGCTGTGGGGCGTTCCTGTGGTGGTAAGAACCAGGTCAAGGAAGTCCCGGTAATGGGTGGGCTGAGTTTGGAAACGAAATGAGGGAAATGGAATACGAGTGTCCCTGTGGTGGGGGGAACTGGGTTAAGGGTGGTCCTTGTGGTGGGGGGAACTGGGTTAGGGTCCCTGTAACAGGGAGAAACGGGTTTCGGGGCTGTTGGTCCATGTAATGGGAGGGATGGGTCTGGGGGGAACTGGGTTAGGGATCCTGCCCTTTTGGTGGGGGTCTTTACCCTCCTGCCATGGGTTACCTTTGATGTGGGTTACCGTGAGGCCACTCCATAATCTGAGCAAGGTGCCACCTGGGGCTTCACTCCCCGCCTCACCAGCAACTTATGTCCTCCCCATTTCGTCACCAGGTGCCACTATGGACTCCTTGGTGTTCCTCTGTGCTCGCCGCTTGGTGAGCCACAAAACTGATTTCCACCGTGCTCTCACCATCCTCCCCAACGAGCTCTACCCTGTCCTCTTCAGTGCTGCCTTCCTGGATAGCCGGACCTTGGTGGTGCGGGATTTGGTGACTGTTTGGCCCTTCCCAGTCCTCAGCTTCCAACGTTTATTGGCTCACCTTGACCATCATCTTCTCCATTGCCCCAAGGGGCTACCAAGGAAGCCCTGTGTCCAAGCTACCATCTTGGCCATTGTGGCACATCTCCGCCAGACACTGGAGGAGCCAAATCGTGGCATGAGGTGGGTGCCAGGATGGGCAGGAGCCATTTTCTTCCTCCTGAGGGATGTGGAGGTGACCTGGAGCTGGTGGTGGGAAGAAGTTGGTGGGTTGGTGAGGTTGGGGGGAAAGCAAGCCCAACACTTCACCCTGCCTTGGGCTTGAGGGAGGTTGATGGTGGCCACTCTATCAGCAGTTCCTTGTCTTTGTGCAGCGAGAGGCGGTGCTGCCTACGGGTGCTGGATATGATAGACCTGCCGGATGACGATGTCCATGGTGGTCCAGAAGGGATGAGCCTGTGGTCCACCACTGTGTCTTTAGCCAAAGCCTGTCTTGAGGTCTCCAAACACCAAAATGAGCACTTGAAACGTGGCTCCAAACGTCGGAAAGGTCCCTCAGGAGCTTTGGAGGCTCCACAATCCTTCAGCGTGGAGATCCACACCGATCTCTTTGTCAACAGCACATCCTTTGTTGTCCTACGAGACGCTCTGCAGGCCAACACCACCAGCTTGCTGCGCCTCAAGTGCCGGGACTTCCACGCCGAGGAGCTCTCTGTGGGCAGCACCGTGACCCTGCTGGACTGCCTGGATGCCTGCAGCCTGCGGCGTGTTGATCTCCGCTTCAACAACCTGGGACTGTCCGGCCTCTGCATGGTCTTGCCACATCTCACCAAGTTCCCCAACCTCCTGAGCCTTCGCTTGCCCTACAGCAATGTTGATGTGCGGAGGTTCGTGTCTGGGACAGACGCCAGCCTCCGGCGGCTCGCGGGGCACCTGGGGAATTTGTCAGGGCTCAAGGAGCTCAACTTTGGGTCTTCCAGGCTTTCGGGGAATCTCCAGTATCTTCTCAGGTAAGGTTTTGGTGGAGTTGGTCTCATCTTGCTGTTTATTCATAGAGTCATAGAATTGTCATGGTTGAAAAGGCCTCTAAGAATCCAGCCTTCAACTCAGCACCACCATGGCCCCAGGTGCCTGTCCAAATGTTTCTTGAACACCTCCAGGGATGGTGACTCCACTGCCTCCCTGAGTAACCTGTTCCAATGCCTGATCACTTTCTTGCTATGGTAGGGCAATCATCTCCATGATGAGGTTTAATTGATTGGAGGGTCCATGCCAGTTGCGGTGCCAGCTTTGGTGTAAGCTCACAGCTCCTTCTCAGTTAAGACTGTGGTGGATTTGGTCCTCAAATTGCTGCTTCCGTGCTGTGGTGGGATGGGATCTGGGTGGATTTGCCTTTGGCAGTCTGGGAATAGTCTCCATCATGAGGTTTAATCCATCTGTGAGTCTGTCCCAGCATGGTGCCAGCTTTGGTGTGAACTTACAGCACATTCTCAGCATTATGGTGGTTGGTCCTCACCTTGCTCTTTCTGTGCCATGTTGGGTAGTGATCTGAGTGGTAACCTGGGCATCATCCCCATGATGAGGTTTAATCCATTGGTGGGTCTGTGCCAGCTTTGCTGTAAGCTCACAGCACCTTCTTACCCCGGCAGTGACCTTCAGACTCCTCTGGAAAGCCTGGAGCTGGCTTTTTGTTCCCTCCTTCCTGATGACTTCAACTACCTTCGGCAAAGCCTCCACGCTCCAGCACTGCGGAAGCTAGACCTGAGTGGCCATGATTTCACCAAGGCCCTTCTTCAGCCACTCCGGCAGCTCCTGGAGAAGATCTCACCCTCACTTCTCCATTTGGACCTCATGGAATGCCGTCTGACAGACTCCCAGCTGGATGACCTCCTGCCGGCGCTTTGCCGTTGTTCCCAGCTGCGGTGCTTGGGACTTTTTGGCAATCTCTTTTCCACGCCAGCACTCAAAGTTCTGCTGGAGAAGACTGCGGTGCTCCCCGACCTTCGCCTCGTTATCTACCCCTACCCCCTGGACTGTTACATCACCGACCACCTGCGGCCACCCTCAGGCTCTGGCTGGTTCTTTGAGGATGCGGTGGACAGGGCACGTTTCAAAGCTGCCAAGGCCGAGCTCTGCCAGCTCTTGCTGAAACTTGGTAGATCTGATGCTGTCTGGACCAGCAACCTGCCTCGGCACGGGGCCCCTGACTACTTCAACTTGTAGCTTGGTGACTGGGGCATCCCCATGTGTCCCAATCTTTTTTCCCTTCCACATCTTTGGTGTCTCCTTTGTCATTCTGGTGCTTTTTGGCACCATCTCACTGTTGCCAGCACTCGTCCCACCAGCAGTGCCTCGCTGCAGGTAGAGGCCACTGAGTGCCAGGCAGTGACCTTGGTTCAGCAGCACCAGGACACTGGTTAATAAAGTTCCCACTTCTCAGGAGGTGATGTGGTGACCGTGGCACTGCATACAGGCAGACCCCATGGGAATGCCGTGCTCCTTCCTTGGCACCCCCAAGTCCCTCCAGTACTCCGGGTCCTGGGGGCCTCTTGGCGTTGAGGAAATGACAACTCTCAGGCATTGGGGGTTCAGTGCATCTTTAATGGGGGTTGTGGTCAAATGGTGGCACCCATAATGCCATGGCAGCACCCACCCCACCATCATGGCATCAATTATCATGGCAACCATCCTGCTGTCATGACACCCACCACGGCAGTGCCCACTTCATCAGGGAAGCACCCACCCCACCATGGTAGAACTCATTCCATCATCATCTAACCTATCACAGCAGCACCTGTCCCACCCTGGTGGCATCCACTGCGCCAGTACCCACACCACCACTGTGGCACCCACTATGGCACCACCCATCCCACCATCATGAAATCCATCATGGTAGCAACCTCCCCACCATCACAACACCCACCTCACCACTGTGACACCCACCATGCCAGCAACCTTCCCACTACAGTGGCACCCACCACAGCAGAACCCACCTCATCATGGTGGCCCCACCATGGTGGCACCTCCCATGCCAGCACCGACCCCACAGCACCATCCCTGTTGCCATGACTTGGTGCCAATCTCCACCGCCTGTCACCATGAAGCTGCTGCTGACATTTGGCATGCCCCAACCTCATCCCTGCCGTGGCGCCATGGGCACAACTGGTGTCTCCTCGTCTCCGCTGGCATCCAACAGTGGCAACAACTCGCCCGTGAGCTGGTACTGGTGCCCCTGCCAGTTGAAATGTGTTGGGGGCTGCTCTGGGCCCTGGTCATACTGGAAGCAGGAGCTCCACTCCACTGCTAGTGCCGACCGCACCAGGCCCACGCCGCCCACTCTGGCTGGTGCTGGGTGGTAGAGCCGCCCGTTCCCTGGTGCCATGGCCAGGCTCTGTGGCTGGAAGGGCACCACCAGGCTCTGGCCACCACCGCAGTAGGAGAGGAGCTGGCTGGCAGCGGGGCCCGGCAGGAGCTGGGTGAAGACCAGGGGTCGGTCCTCGCAGCGCAGGAAGTTGCGCTCCCGGCCACAGCGCGACAGGAAGGGGAAGTGGCTCTCGTAGCGCCCGCTGCGGTTGGGCTCCAGCCGTTTGAAGAAGAAGCTGAGGAATGCCACGTCTGCAGGGATGGGATGGGCGCAGGGACCTCACCAACCTGCTCCACCAACCACCCCACCGAGGGGGAATTTAGCCCCAGTGGGGCAATTGACTGTGGGGAAGGGGCGCTTGGTGGTGGGACATCATTTCGGGGCATCATTCAGCGATGGGACCCCATTTGGGGGGGTTATTTGGTGGTGGAATGCTGTGTTGGGGTGGCCTTAAGTGGTGGGATGCCACATGGGGAGATGGTGATTGCACATAATTTTGGAGGGGTGGTTTGGTGGTGCAACAGACTCCAACTAAGGATACCAAAATCCAACCAAATTAAGGATGAGCTCCTAATTAAGGACAGATCTCAGTTAAGGATCAGACCCCAATTAAGAATTGTATCCTGAGAGCTCAGTTAAGGATTAGATCCTGATTAAAGATTGGATCTCAGTTAAGGATCAAAGCCCAATTAAGGATTGAATCCTGAGTTCTCAATTATATCCTGATTAGAAATCCCAATTGGATGAGACTAACTAAGCACCGTTAAGGATCCTCATGAGCAACCTACAGTTAAGGATCAGCTCCTAGTCAGGACCAGAATCTGACTAAGGGTGAGACCCCCGTTAAAGAGGAGACCCCAATTAAGGCTTTAATCCTGATAAGGATCAGATCCTAATTAAGACTCAGATCTTGAATGAGGATAAGACTCTAATTAAGGCTTAGATCCTGATTAAAGACGAGGCCCTAATTAAGGATCCGACCCCAATTAATGCTCCCTCCTTGCTTAACAACAGCAGCCCCATTAAGGCCCACGCGGGACAGACCATGGCAGCGCAACGAGGGATCTGGGGTCATTTTGGGGGAGTTTTTCTACCTTTGAAGCAAGTGATGAAGTTCTTCACTTTGGTGTCATCCAGGAAAAGCTGCAAAAAACGTGGAAAGACCCCTCCAAGCCCCCATATCACCAGGAGCCGGTTCTCCCCCTTCCAAGCACACACCGGCTCCGGCACCGGGAGGCTGCGGGGCCCAGGCTGAGGCCGAGTACTGGGCCTGGGCCTAGGCCCGTACCGGGCCCTATGCCCGTTGCGGTACCTGCCCGTGATGATCGATGTAGTAAAAATACTCCCGGATCCGCGGCTCTGGGCTCTGTCCCTGTTGGTAAGCGACCCCGGGCGCCGCCGTCCCGCAGACCCTGGGAAGGAGTCGCAAGTAACGGACCGGTGATATTTTCATGGTGGTAGAGGGCCCGGGGAGCGGAAGTCTTGCCGGAAGTGATTCGGTGAGAGAACGCTCCGGGTGGAACCTGTTACCCGTCGGAACCCAGAGCCCCCCAATAGAGAGAGACTCTCTAGACACGCCCCCTATATAGACACCCAGAGACTATAGACACTCAGAGCCCGCTATAGACACCCTGAGACTCTGTAAACATTCAGAGCCCCCTACAGACACCCAAAAGACTATTATAGACACCCACAGCCTCCTCTAGACACCCAGAGACTCTATAGAGCTCCCTATAGACACCCATACCCTGCAGGTATCCAGAGTCCCTACAGACACCCACAATCCCTCGTGGCTTGTAGGGGTCTTTGGGGGGTGTGGCTGCCCATATATTCCCCTGTAGGGGATGTATGACCAGGCTGGGGGTTGTACGGACCCCTATAGGGGACGTATGGTCTGGGTGGGCGTCCCTATAGCTGCTATGTGATGGTGGACAACCCATGTATGCCCCTACAGGGGCTCTGTGGCTTGGGTAGGGCTTCCCCATATGATTGGCATAGTGGCGGATGAGCCATTTATGTCCCTACAGGGGACGCATGGCCTGGGTAGGGGTGTCCCTATAGATCATAGAATCATAGAATGGTAAGGTTGGAAGGAGACCTCAAAGATCATCTAGTTCCAACCCCCTGCCATAGGCAGGGACACCTCCCACTAGCACAGGTTACTCAAGGCCTCGTCCAACCTGGCATTGAACACCTCCAGGGAGGGAGCAGCCACAACCTCCCTGGGCAACCTGTGCCAGTGCCTCACCACCCTCACTGAAAAGAACTTCCTCCTAACATCCAGTCTAAATCTTCCCTCTGCCAGTTTAAACCCATTGCCCCTAGTCCTGTCATTGCAAGATCTTATAAATAGTCCCTCCCCAGCCTTCCTGTAGGCTCCCTTCAGATACTGGAAGGCTACTCTAAGGTGTCCTCAAAGCCTTCTCTTCTCCAGGCTGAAGAGCCCCAACTCTCTCAGCCTGTCCTCATAGGAGAGCTGCATGGCAGTGGATGACCCATGTACATGCTATAGGGTACGTATATTGTGGGTGGGGTGTTCCTGTACACCCCCTAGGGGATGTATGGCCTGTGTGGGGTATCAGAGTGCAACCCCCTCACTCCCACTCCTCCTCCCCACCCTTTTAGCCCCTATAGAGCCCCAAACCTGCCCAGCTCTCCTTCTGCTCCAGAGTGAACAGCTGCTCTCCATGGCTTGTTTCGATACGTTGCTTTATTCACACGCCGGGATTGNCGGGGTTTCTATACATCCCCCAATCAGAAGAGTCCCCCCTCCCCTTAAGCCACACCCCCAAGCCCCTGGGGTGGAATTTGGGGGGGGATGATGGATTTTTTTTGTCCCTTATAGAATTTTTTGCCATTTTTTAACAATAAATAAACCCAAAATGGGGCAAAAAGGGACTAAAATGGGAGGTGGGAGGGAATTAATGAGTTTTAATTAACTGGAAGGGGGGGGGAGTGGGGACCCCCCTGGCACCGTGTTTTTTGTGTGTGTGTCCCCCCATCCCCTGGCAGTGAGCAGAGCTGGGAGGTAGTGTTGGGTGACCCTTCCAAACTCTGGCAACCACCCTCCCACTTCTGGGCATATTCCCGCATTTGGAGACATCCTCCACCTTGGGTGACTATCCCCACCCTCCAACCCTGAGGTACTCCTGCCTGAGGGACCTCCCCACCCTGGGGACTCCCACACTTTGGGGAGCCCCCCTCTGGGGATTCCCCCACCTTGGGGAGCCCCAACTTTGGGTTCTACCTTAGGGACTCCTCCTTTTGGGGACAGTTCCCCAGAGACCAACCTGGACCCTGCCCCCATATTTTGAGTGCCCCCACTCTAGGGACCACCTCCCCACCCTGCAAGCTCTGGGTTCCTGGGACCACCCTGGAGAACACACTCCCACCATCTTGGCTGCTCCCCACCCTGGATTGGTCCTGCTCTGGTGCCCCCCTGACAACCGCCCATTTGGGTGACTCGCCCATCTTTGGCCCCCACATCTTGGAGACTCCCAATCTGGAGTGACTCTCAACCCCTCTACCCCTCCCCTCCCAAGGACTTTCCCCTCTGGGGACCACCCTGGAGACCCACCTATCATCTTGGGTGCTCCCCACTCTAGAGTGCTTCTGCTCTGGTGACCCCCAACCCTGAGGTCCACTCATTCTGCTGACCCCCCCAATCCTGGAGACCACCACTTTGGGAACACCACCCCCCCTCAAAAATAGCTTAATTAGAGGGTCCTAATTAATAATTCCTATATATCTTGATCCTCTGATGGGTGCCCACTCAGTGAGTGCCCCCCCACCCAATGGGTGCCCTCCACGGTCCCACTTGGCCCTGAAGGCACTTGGGGGGCATCTGTGGGGTGGGGGGACCTCCTGGATGGGGTGTGGGGGAGTTCCAGTGGCAGGGATGGGAGATAGTGTGAGGAGGAGGTCAAGTGGGTGGTGCAGGAGGAGCAGATGGTGATGGGTGCCAAGGTAGGTCCAGGAGGACCAGATGATGGGCACCAAGATGTGTCTAAGTGGAGCAGATGATGATGGGTAAAAGGAGAGATAGGTGCCAATATAGGTTGAGCAGCACCTGGAGGAGACAATGGACACCAAGATGTGTCTAGGGGACCAGGAGATGATGGGTACCAAGATGGGTCTAGGAGGTGCAGGAGATGATGGGCTGATCAGGAGCAGGAGGGGATGATGGGAACCAAGATGGGTCTAAGAGGACCAGGATATGACAGGTTGACTAGGAGCAGAAAGAGATGGGTGCCAGGGTGGATTTGGCAGGACCTGGAGGAGATAATTGGCCCCAAGATGGGTCTAAGATCAGGAGATGGTAGGTAGGCCAGGAGCAGGAGGAGATGGGTGCCAGGGTGGGTTGGACAGGACCAGGAGGAGATGATGGGGACCAAGATGTGTCCAGTAGGACAAGGAGTTGACGAGTGCCAAGATGAGTTCGCCAGGAGAATGAGATGAAGGGCACCAAGATGGGCCCAGTAGGGCCAAGCAGAGATGAGGGGCACCAAGACATTGGGCAGGACCAGCAGATGGTGAGTGCCAAGATGGGTCCAGGATCTGGAGATGGGTACTGAGATGAGTCCCAAGACTGGTCCAGGAGGACCAGATGATGAGCACCATGATGGGTTGGCTAGGAGCAGAAGGATATGATGGACACCAAGATGGGTCCAGGAGAAGGAGATAATGAGTGCCAAGATGGGTTGACCAAGAGCAGGAGGTGATGACAGGCATCAAGATGGTCCCAGCGAGGTCAAGCAGAGATGATGGGCACCAATATAGATTCAGGAGGAGCAAGAGGAGATGATGGACATCAAGATGAGTCCAGCAGGGCCAAGCAGAGATGATGGGCGTCAGGATGGGCCTTTCAAGGCCAGGAGCAGATTATGGGTCCTGTAATGGGTCAGGACCCATCAGGGCAAGGCCAAACAGACCTGATGGGTTCTGAGACAGGTCTGGTGGTGCCAACACATGGTGAGATGGGTCCCTGCCCAGCTCCTCCAGCACCCCAAGGTGGACAGCCAACCCTGGGCCACAACTCCCAAAGGGCCCCCCCAGCACCCACCCGTTGATGCATCCAGCTCTGCCATCAGATGCCCCCAGTGTCCATGGGCTGGGCCTCTCCTGGCACTGGGACGCTCTGGTCCTTGATGTCCCACGTTCTCCAGGTCCTCGACACCAACTCAGCTCAGAACTGGTGTCTTCTTCTGGCCCTGGATGTCCTCCCTGCCCCATGGCTGCCCCACAGCCCTGCTCTCAGCCAGAGACCCAATCCCAATGGAGATGTGGAGCTCCTGTTGATGGGAACGTGGTCCCATTGGATGGGTCTCCTCCATCCTCTTTCAACCTCCCTGGTCCTCCACATTGTCACCTGCTGCTACCCATGACTATAGGACACCCAGGATGGAGACATCACCCATCCCCAAGGTGGATGCTGCTGTCCCTGGAGACCCCTAAAATGGCCAATCCCTCCAAAGAGGTGGGCAGTGAGACGGCCAGAAGGTCACCAAGGGACTTGAGTAACAGTCCCGTGTCCTGCTGTAGGACAAGTCGGATGGGGATGGAGATGGACACGAGCCACCCAGCACCCTCCTGCAGGGTCTTTGCAGAACCTTGAGGAGCACAGAACCTGTGCTCCTCAACCCAGGTGGGGTCAGAGAGGAAAAGACTCGTGGGTGGGTGGGGACAATGTGTGGCGGCTGCTATAGGATGCCCTCCATGAAGCTGGTGTCGAGGTGCTGGATGAGGACACGGATGAAGGACATCTCCTTGCGGGTGTTCTCGAAGATGATCCGCGGGTCGTCTGATTGGCAGCGCAGGCAGTTGGGGGCCATCACCATGGCCAGGTTATTGACGTCCATCTTGGTGACAGCCACGTTGGCCGGCTGCACGAACACCTGGAGGTGGGGAGAGGAAGGTAAGGATCAATGGAGTGGTGTGAGATGGGTGGAGAAACCATGCAGACCTCCCAGTTCTTGGATAAGATGAGGGTCACTGAGGTGGTTACCCCCCAAATCAACTTGACTAACCCAAAACTACCTCAAGAGAAGCAAGCGGGTTAAGAGGTGGCCCCCAGAAGGGGTGACACAGGGAGGTGCTGCTGGTACCTGTAGGAAGCGGATGAGGTAGCACAGCACCATTTTGTTGATCCTGGGCAGAGAGTGGACAACCGCAATGGCTGCCTCGGGGTTCTCGTAGTGGGTGATGCACTGCTCATAGAACTCGTGAGGGATCAGAGGTTCCTCCAGCTCCCGGTACCAGAGCTTCAGCAAAGAGGCTGAGGTGGAGAAGAGGAGATATGAGGCTTGGTGGATGAAGGACAGGATCTTGCACCCCCACACAAGATCTCCAAGGTCCTACCGGGAACATGGGGGTCCTCCAAGCCGGTGGGGATCTTCCACTGGTCCACCTGAAGCTTGAGGGCATTGACCTCATCGATGTCACCAGGAACTCTGCAGGAGGGAAGAGATCTTGGTCCCCAGCTGAGAGATGGGACCCACCTGCATGGCTCTGAGGTTGTCTCAAGGAGAGCCAAGAGGGGACATGCAGTGGGGATGGAGCCATCTTGGGACTTGGTTGTTGTCCCATAGTGACATCCAGAAGCATTGTAGGGCTGGGTGCTACTTGGAGACCTCAAGACGCTGATATGGCTCTGGTGTGCACCAGAAAATGGGCATGACCTTGTTGTGGACAAATCCTCATGGATTTGGTGCAAGAAGTTGAGGGGCTTCTCCCTGCCCCACAGGAGGAGAAAGACACCCATGGAGACGTAGGGAAGTGGCCAACTGCCCCATAACAAGGTGTCTCATCACTGTTTCCTCCATGAGAACCTCCAAGTTGCCACCATCCTGGGGGGATCTCCTTGCAGCTGGAGATGGCCCTACCTGAAGATGCCCTCGGTCTGGTCCCCATTGAGGGCCAGGACCTCCTCGGAGAGGCGGGTCTGCACCCAGGGCAGCTGCCGGTCCGGGTACCGCTCCTTTTGCATGGTGATGATGTCCTGCAGCGAGCTGCCAAACATGGACGGGTTGAAGACGGCGTTCTTGGCATGACGGATCTCCTCTATGTTGGGTTTCTTCAACCCCTGGGAGAGATGAGAGGTCACACAGCTGCCAGGAGATGCGGTTAGTGCCCTCACAGCCGCATGAAGATCCTCCTCAATGCCCAGCACCTCCATGGCCAAGCTCCAGAGCTCAAACCCATGGTGTGATGGTAGACGGAGCTATGGGTGACCTTCAGCCAACTTGGCCAAGGTCTCCATTGCAGTATGGCAGGAAGATGCCTTCATCTCCTATCTTGATTCCAGACCTGGAGACTCTCTCCATGGTGCTTGGTGAGACCTCTATGCTCTCCTATGGGGCCATGGCCATGTTGGAGCATCTACATGAATGAGCCATATAGGGAGGTCAACCCCATGGCTCTGGATGGGATGCTTCTGGATATCAGAAGCGGAGTGGTTGAAGCAGTGGCACTAGCACCTCTGGGTTCCTTCTCTGGTGAGGCAGGTGGTTTGGTCCCAGGAGGGCACTGGTGATCTCCCCACCATGCAGGATATGTGTTTGGCTATGGTAGGATGGAGAAGGGATGAACAGACCAAATCTGTGTGCTGGGATGGAGAAGAGATGGACACAGTGGACATATGCATAGTGGAATGGAGAAGGATGGAACAGATGTGTATGGTGAGATGGAGAAGAAGAAATAGATGGAGTGGATGTGTGATGGCATGGAGAAGAGATGGACACAGTGGACACATGTGGTGGGATGGAGAAGACAAGGAGGACACAGTAGATGTGTGCATGGTG
The DNA here is from genome assembly GCA_013399055.1 of Ramphastos sulfuratus. NCBI lineage: Eukaryota > Metazoa > Chordata > Aves > Piciformes > Ramphastidae > Ramphastos > Ramphastos sulfuratus. Next base: position 109,850 of record WBNM01013024.1, on the reverse strand, counting down.
GCATGGAGAAGGGATGGATACAGTGGATGTGTGTGGTGGGACAGAGAAGGTCCCCAGAAGTTCCCCAGAGGTCCTGCAGTGATGACAAAACCACACTGGAGATGCCCAGAACATCCTCACCATAGACCTAGCCCAAGCTGCTACGCTTTCCACTGCGCTCCAGCTTCACCCCTCCTCCTCCAGACCCCATCCCCAAAGCCCAACAGCCCCCGTGGTGGTCCTGATTAGTGGGGTGGCCACCTTCTACATACCCAAGGGCTGGATCATACCTTCTTGGCTCCTGTCAGAGCTGCCTTCTGCAGCTTGTTGTAGCAGTACTTGGCATAAGTGCTGATGGCCACCCCTGGAAGAGAAAGAAGAGTGGGAAGGTCATGAAGTCATTGTAGGGTTGGTCTGGGAGAGGTCATGACTGGTCTTGGTGGTGGTCTGTCCCCTGCCATGAAGCTCCTCGGTAAGGGTTTTGAGGAGGACAAGGTGTCTCCCCTGTCTCTGGGACCCTTCTTTTAGGGATTGTCCCTCACAACTCCACTTGCTCCTCAAGAATTTCAGGAGCTTGGAGAAGCTATGTCCTCCTATCCACCAAATGTGGAACCCTGGAGTCACCTTTGTTCCATCCTCTCTGGTGGCAGGGATGTCCCAGCTTCTGGGACCACGGCTTCCATCTTCACCTCCCCTCCACCATCCAGCTTCTCCTCCTGATGCCACCACTTCCACCCTCATCCCTCTCCTCATCATCTGTCCCCTCCTCCTGATTGTTCTTCAACTAGGAGAAGCCACCTTCAACCCTTGGAGCATCCCCATGCTGCCAAGAGTCTCATCCTGAGGCAGATGCTCCAATATCCTGCAGCCAAGAGCCCCAAGGATCTGGTGGTACCTTCTGGACCACCCCAGAATATGGGGGATGTCCAGGGTTGGGTGATCTCAAATCTGGTGCTCATTCATAGACTGGTTTAGGTTAGAAGGGACCTCTGAAGGTCACCTAGTCTAAGCTACCTGCAGTGAGCAGGGACATCTTCAACTAGATCAGATCTTGGGATGTAGCCCAGAAGATGGTTGGCTTTTTGGGTGGTGAGATCACCTTGCTGGCTCATGTCCAATTTGTCACCTCCTAGTGTCCCCAAGTCCTTCTCCACTCTTACAGCCTTCATTTCCCAGCCCATATGATGATGGGGGTTGCCCTGACCCAGGTGCTGGACCTTGCCCTTGGCCTGGTTGAACCTCACAAAGTTCACTTGGGCCCCCTCCTCTACCATGTCCAGGTCCTGTGGGGTGGGTCAACTCCACCACTCAGCTTGGCATCACCTCCAAACATCTGAGGGGACACTTGCTCCCAACCTCTATGTCACTGATCACAGGATCATAGGATGTCAGGGGTTGGAAGGGACCCAAAGAGATTGAGTCCAACCCCCCTGCCAGAGCAGGACCATACAATCTAGTTCAGGTCACACAGGAACCCATCCAAATGGGGCTTGAAAGTCCCCAGAGAAGTAGACTTCACAGCCTCTCTGGGGAGCCTGTGCCAGTGCTCTGTGACCCTTAAAGAAGTTCCTCCTTGTGTCGAGGTGGAACCTCCTGTGCTGCAGCTTACATCCATTGCTCCTTGTCCTATCCCAGGGAGCAAGTGAGCAGAGCCTGTCCCCCTCCTCCTGACCCTCAGATATTTATAAGCATTTATTAAATACCCTCTCAGTCTTCTCTTCTCCAGACTAAGCAGCCCCAGGTCCCTCAGCCTCTCCCCATCAAGCAGTGTTCCAGTTCCCTAATCATCCTCACAGCCTTCCGCTGGACCTTCTCCAGCAGATCCCTGTCCCTCTTAAACTGGGGAGCCCTAAACTGAACACAGTACTCAAGATGAGGTCTCACCAGGGCAGAGTAGAGGGCGAAGAGAACCTCCATTGATCTCCTGGACACACTCTTCTTAATACAGACTGGCCAATGACCATGACTGGTGGACACTGCTGAAGCCACTTCTTGAGGTCCTCCACCTCTCCAGCTCTAACTCCTAGCCCTACCACACTGGTGGTTGAGATTCCTCACCTTGTGGTGGGAACCTCATGGTTCCATCTAGGATATGAAACCTTCACCCCTGAGGGACACTGGGAAAGGAACTGATCCCAGGTGTCCCCACGCCGGCGGTGGTGGCTGCGGTGCTGAGGACCATGAGTGTCCTCCTTGGGGTCACTGAAGAGAACCTGGGGCAGCTTCACCTGGTGAGACACCAACCTGCCTGTTCAGGGGTTTTTGGGGTGTTTTGGAGTTAGTTTGGGTGACTCTGGGGTATTTAGGAGTTATTTTGGGTGACTTCGGGAGTATTTTGGGGTTATCTGGGGGTATTTGGGCATTAGTTTAGGTGATTTTGGGGGTGTTTTGAAGTGCTTTGGGGTTAGTTTGATTTTTGGGGTACTATGGAGTTAGTTTGGGTTATTTGGAAGTATTTTGGGGTTATTTGGGAGTATTTTGGGGTGTTAGGTGGTTAGTTTAGGTGATTTTGGGGTTGTTTTGAGGCATTTTGGGGTTAGTTTGTGTGATTTTTGGAGTGTTCTGGTGTTAGTTTGGGGCATTCTTGGGTTAGCTTAGGTGATTTTGGTGTTGATTTGCAGTGGTCTGGGAATAGTTTGGAGTATTTTGGGGTGTTTTGGGATTAATTTGGGTGATTTTGGGTTTAGTTTGAGTTATTCTGGAGTACTTTGTGATGTTTTAGGTTATTTTGGGGTTAGTTTGGAGTATTTTGGAATTAGTTTGGGATGTTTTGGGGTGCTTTTGGGTTAATTTGGTTGATTTTGAGGTATTTGAGGGTGTTTTGGGGTTGGGTGATTTTTGGGGTTGTTTTGAGATATTTAGGATTATTTTCTGGTGTTTGGGGGTTATTTTGGTTAGTTTGGGGGTAGTTTGGGGTTAGTTTGGGTGATTTTGGGTTTGTTTTGGGGTGTTTGGGTGTCGGGGTGGGGGTGGTGGCCCTACCCTGGTGCTGCGGGCTGGGGGCTCGCGGTTTCTTTCTCAATTTTGGCTTCTTCTGGTGGGTCCTGGCCAGGAGCTCCTGAATGTGCCGGAAAACTGGGGCACGAACGACGGGAAGAGCGGGAACGGAACGGGAACGGAACAGGAACAGCAGGGGTGGAAATGGAAACAGAAATTACAACGGAAATCAAAATGGAAACGGCTGCAGGAGGACATCAAATACACAGGGAATAAATGTGGGGGTACACAATGGACATGGAAATAAAAATGAAAAAGGAAATAAAAACAGAAATTAAAAACAAAAAAGTGGAAATAAAAAAAAGACAAAAAGAAACTGAAATTAAAAAAGTAAATCAAATGATAAAAATTAGATTAAAATAAAATAAAAGGGAAATAAAGACAATACTAATGAAAAAGAATTAAAATAAAAGATTTTAAAAAAGTAAAATTTAAATAAAAATGAAAATAAACATAGTAAAAAAGAAATTAAATAATCAGTAAAAAAAAAAATAAAAGCAAATAAAATTTTAAAAAGAAATAAATATAACCCCAAAAAGTAAGTAACATCAACAAAAAAGTAATTCAACAATGAAAAATCAAAATAAAAAACAAAATTAAAAATAAAATGAAAGGAAAATCAATTAGAAAAAGGAAAATGAGGCTGAAAAATCAATAAAAAATGGAAATATAAAATAAAATTAATCTAAAATGGATAATGAAAATTAAATAAAATTAAAATAAAACTAAAGGAAATGAAAACTGAAATAAAATACAAGAAATTAAACCAAGAAATTAAAAAGAAACTAAAATTGAAAATAAAAATAAAGTGAAACAAAAATTGAGAATAAAACTGAAATAATGAAAATAAAAAGTTCAATTAAAAGTAAATAAAAATAAAACTGAAATATAAAAGCTGAAAACAAAACATAAAATAACAAGAAATTACAATAAAAATAGAAATAATTGAAAAGATAATTGAAAACAAAACTGAAATAAAAATAAATGAAAATGAAGCAAGAAAACTGAAAATATAAAATAAAAAATTGAGGTGAAACAATGAAACAAAAAATAAAGTTATAAAATTAAAATAAAAATGGAATAAAATAAATTTAAATAGCCTCCCCAAAAAAATCTGAAAAAAAATAGTAACTCCCTGAAAATAAAACAGAAATAACAGAAAAATAGATTAAAACTAGAAATAAAAAAAGATCTGAAAACTGAAAATAAAGCTCAAATGAAATAAAAACAACTGAAAACAAAACCTTTGTAATAAAAACTCATTTAAGAAGGTCCTGGAAGAAAAACTGAAATAACATAAAAATAAATGAAAACAAGACAGGAAATAAAAAGAAACAAAAACAAAACCAACAGTAAAAGTGAAAGAAAAGAAAAATAAAGGAGACATGATTAAAAAAAAAGAATTAAAAAAAAAAATTAAAAAAAGGAAAATAAAAGTGTGAAGAAAGCTGCAAGAATACAACTGAATGAAAACAAAACTGCAAACAAACAATCAATGGAACTCAAACTGGAACTCAAGGTGGCAATGAAAGCTGCAGGTGGCCATGCCCAGTTGTCACCCCAAGCCTCGGTGCCCATCAGTCAGCTGCTGGAAACCAGGGCTGAATGGCAGGAAAACGAATGGAGACAAAGGGGATGGAAACAGTGGAACCAGTGGGGCCATGCTGGGGTCACTGATGGGGTGGAGCTGGCCACAGGACTTCTCTGCTGCTGGGACCTTCTTCTGTTGTTGCTCACCTCAGGTTCTTCACCACTGATGCACTAAATCCACTGTGAGCTCCACACCTGTGCTGCTGCCCATGGTGTCCTCAGCCACCTCACCTGGACACCTTGCTTGGGTTCATTTCCTCTCCTTCCCAAGCTGGGCAGATCCACCATGGCTCCACATGTCCTCCATATCTGGTTCATGAGGAGCCAAAGGGCACCCAAACCAAATCAGAGCAGTTCTTCTGAGGCTTCTCAGACAATGGTGGAAACCTGGGAGCTCCTGGATCCCCATCTCTGCTTTACCCACCACCCACTGCGAGATGTCACCATCCCATGGGATGCTGGGACCTACAGCCATGCCATGACTTTCTCCAGCACCCCACAACTTTACCCATGGACATGTCAGTTGGATTCATCTCTGTTCTTCAAGCTGAGCAGAACCACCATAGCTCCATGTGCCCTCCATACCTGGTCCACGAGGAGCCAGAAGGCACCCAAAACCAAGCAGAGCAATTCAAGCTCCATCTCTTCAGGCTGCTTGAGCAATAATGCAAACAGGGGACCTCATGGACCTCCATGTCTGCCTCATCCACACACTGTAGATGCCACCAACCCATGTGACTGGTCAGCAGGCAGACTTGGGATAGACACTGACCATTCCAGGTCACATCACCCATGAGATGGCACCTGCATTTAAGAAGCATGGATGGTCAAGCCCAGGGCTGGAGAGGAGCTCCTACAATTCCCACCCATTTGGGGTCAAGCAGCCCAGATTTATCTTTTCAATGACCAAAAACCATTTTGGAAGCTGGGGATCAAGTGGTTCTCCTTCCATCATGGAGATTGTTTTGATCCAAAGCTGCTTGAGAATCCAGAATAAGCTTCTGGAGAGGGTGATGATGATGACAATGATGAAATCATACAACCTTGGAATGATTTGGGTTGGAAGGGATCATTCTGGAGCTGCTGGACCTGAGGCTCACCCAGTCACCAGCTCCGATTCCCATTTTCATTCCAAAACCCCAACCCACAGAGTACTCGGAGGCCAGGAGAAGTGCAAGGACCTCCTGCTTATAGCCACCCAGAGCCAAGGTGACACTGAGCCTGCAGGAAAGGTGTCAAACCTCATTTGTGTTGAGTCTCAAACTGGATTTCCATGTGCTGGGGAGGAAGAACTGGTGCTGAAGGCACCACCAAGCTGGTGGCACCTCCAGAAGGCTGGTTGGATGAGTTCCTCCCCACCTTTCAGTGTGGAGATTCATGAAGGTGAGGAGGAAAAGAGCAAAATAATAATACGAGTCGGAAGGTCAGCAGAAGTCAAAGCCACCAGGCTGCGGTTTCTGTCTTACCTTTGGTGTCATTCACTGGATCCATGTGCCTGTAAATGTATCCTTCAAGGTAGGAATGAAATTTGGGAGTGGGTGGGAAAAAAGCCAGACAAATGGCCATGAGCTCCCAGCCCCTGGCCAGGCTCTCATAACGGAAGTTCTCGGTGGTCTGTCGGCACAGCTGGATGTAGAGTTCATCTCTCAGCCCCTGCATGCTCCAACCTTTGGTGGCGATCTCCAAGGCCACGTTGAGTTGGTCCGTCTTGGCCCGCCGGTCCCCCATGTACATCTGAATCAGTTTAAAGATCTCACAAGCTTCCTTCTTGACATTACGGTCATTGGTCATGATCATGGGCTTCTTGATGGACTCGCTGCTCCAGGCCAGCATGTTGGCTATGGACACCTTCCTACGGAAGAGTCCTTGGGTGTGCTTGTTGAAGTGCTTGGAGGCCCAGTTCTCAATGTCCGTCTCTGAGGAGGGCTTCCGTAGGTTGAAGGTGGGGAAGACACAGCTGGCACTAGGCATCATGTTCCTGGTCTGTCTGCTGTTCTCGAACTGGGCGCAGGCACCGAGGTCCTCCGACTAGGAGACAACAGCCAGGCAAGTCAGTGCCAAAGCAAGAAACCAGCCGATCCACCAACCAGCTAACCAACCAATTAACTGACCACCAAACAACCCAACCAACTAACCAAATGACCAACAAAGCAACCAATCAACTGACCAACAACCACCCACCCAACTGACCAACCAATCAACCAACCAAGCAATCAACCACCCAACAAACTAGCTAACCAACCAACCATCACAGCATCAAGAGGTCACCCCATGCTCACACCAAAAGCTACGTCCTCTCCAAGGAGCTGCTCCTCAATCCTGGGCAAGTGGACCCAGCCTGGCACCAGTGGCCAAGGTGGGTCAAGGCACTGGTGGCATCAGGAGGGAGGAGGCCAGTGGTTGGACAAATGAGACCACCCAGAAGCTGACTTGATGGACTCCCTTTGCCTGCTCCTTCAGGCTTTGTAGTCATGGACAGAAGAAGCTGGTGGCTTCTTCCACCAAGCAAAGGACAAATGGCTTTGAGCTCCACCAGTACTCAAGTAACAGAGAGGAGACACCAACCCCCTCTAGTTAATGCCTCCTCCCCAGAGCATGGTTCTCTAGTGACCACATACCCAGGAGGAGGCTGTTGGCTCCTCCAAGCCACAAGAAATGCAGATGTTGTTCCATCACAAGACATGGACCTGTTGAAGCAGGTCCAGGGGAGGCCACGAAGATGATGTGAGGGCTGGAACCCCTCTGCTTTGAGGCGAGGCTGAGGGAGTTGGGGTTGTTCAGCCTGGAGAAGAGAAGGCTACCACGTAGTGTGGTCCTGCCCCAACTTGGTGTGGGATCACGCTGAGGACTATCTTGCTGGATCTGCTGGAGGTTTAAACCACCTTTACTAGCAGAAGGAACTTCAAGGAGGGTGGTGAGGACACCACGTGTGGGATGTCCCTGAGGACCATCCTGTTGGATCTACTGGAGCTTTAAACCACCTTTACCAGAAGGAAGAGCTTTAAGGAGGATGGTGAGGATAAATGGTGTGGTCTACCCCAACCTGGTGGAGTATGCCATATTGGTGGTGAACCTCCCCAACGTTGAAGACACCTTCTGAGGATGTTACCTGAGATGGATGCAGGTAGGGTTCAGGTGAAGCCAGGTTGGTTTGGACGGAAACGCTCTTCTCCAGCAGGATCTGAGGGAAACCCAACTTCTCAAAGGTGTTCCTCTTCCAGTGCTTGTTCTCCTGCTGTGCCAATGCCTCATCCTCACTGAAGGCTCTCACTACAGGACCTGGCATGGGCAAAGGGAGGGCACCATCACTCTCGTAGCCCGACCCATCCTTCTGGGAGTCCCAACTGCTCCTTTGCTTCATGTGGTAGTGGGCTTGTTGGGCTTCCCAGGCCAGGCGAGCTTGGGCCAAAAAGGGCTCGGGGAAGCCCCGTGCCACCTCTGCCTCCACCGCTTTGCTCTCTGTACGGTTCATGGGTGACCTGTTGAGTGGTGGAGCAGCTCGTTCTTCACCCAGCATCTGCTCACTCAACACCTCCCGGTCTCCCGAGCCGTCAGTGGAGGAGGCGTTGGGTTCATGAGACAAGGAGGGCTTCCGGCTTTTCCTCTTTCTGGTGGAGGGCGAGTAACCAGTGGAGGACAAAGTGTCCTGCTGGCTGGACCATGACATGGAGTCCTCAGCTTGGGTCACTTGGCCACTTGTAGAACCAGGGCAGAAATCAGGTCCTTCCATACTGCTGTAGTCACCAGATTTGATCTCCAAACGTTGGTCACGGACCAAACAAGGGCTATGTTGAAGTGAGTAGGATCCACCGATGGGGTTGGGAGAATATTTGTGCCTCAAACCTGTCTTTGTCTTGGGGCTAGAACCTGACTGCTCAACGTAGACCAATTGCCTGACATACTCCTTGCCGGCAGGGCTGTACTCCAAGCTCATGAAGCGGTCAGGACATTTCTGTTTGGTGAGGACCAACTGTTGGTAGGGGGAGTTGGAGCTTTGTTTGGGTGACTGGAGGAAAGGATGAGGCTTCCTGATGGGTGACTTCTGTGGTGAACCAGCTTTGTAGCTTCCACTAGCTTCATACTGCATGTCCACGGGAGGTTCATCATAGATAGGAGCTTGGTACTCCATGGGAGGTTCTTCGTAGAGGGGAGGCTCGTAGGCATAGCGGGGAGAGGAAGGTTGGGACTCACTGGAGTGCTTGCGGTGTTGAGTTTGGAGAGGAGAGCAGAAGGTGTCTCCTCGACCAAGGAGAGGTGAGCAACTCCCAACATGCTCAGCTCTCTTCAAGAAGGGTGATGGTTTTCTCTCTGGGAAGAAAACAGAGTTGTCAGCCTCTGGGGTGAAGGTTTGGAGGTTGGGTGACTGCTGGCCTCCTGAAGGCCGCCGTGAACGGGTGCCTGGTGTGTTGTCGGGGGCATAGCCATTGCCCTGGTGCAGGAGGAAGCTGGGCTCGCGATCTGTCACTTTGATCAGCATCCGCTCCTTGGTGCCAGCGTTCCATCGCAGTGATGATGTCCTGAGGGGACAAACAGCATCCAGTGAAGCTCCTCCACGATCACAGATGGACAAACACCCCTGTACTGCTGTCCTGGAACCCCAGCAAGACCCTCATCAACAGCAGAGCCCAAAAGATGGACACATCCAAGCATGGAACTGTTGAAGTTGGAAGAGAATTTAAGATCCTCGAGTCCAACCACTGACCCAGCACTGCCAGGGCACCATCAAACCATGTTTCTTAGCACCACAGTTCCATAATTTTGGAACCCCTTCAGGGATCGGGACTCCACCACTGCCCTGGGCAACTGGGGCCAGGCCTTGAGAAGCCTTTCCATGAAGAAATTGTTCCTCGTGTCCAACCTAAACCTCCTGTGGGGCAATATGAAGCCAGTTCCTCTTGGCCCAATGCTTGGGACAAGAGATCTCAGTTCCACGTGGCTCCAAGCTTCTTTCAGGGAGCTATAAAGAGCCAGGTCTTCCTCCATTCCCTTGCAAAATGGCCAAGGGTACTGGAGCATTGTCCTTGCCCCAAAACCTGTCTTTGACCATCAGAAAGGGGTGTTTTGATGGAGACTTCATCACCTCTCTGTGCAACCAGTTCCACTAATTCACCACTCCTCACACTGATGATCCTTGAGGTCCCTTCAAATCTGGTGTTCTATGATACCATGATGGTGAACTTGAGGTGTTTCCTCTTGTCCTCCCATTTCCTTTTTTCCTCCCATCTCCTCTTGTCTTATGATTTCTTCCTGTCCTACCTTTTCCTCCTGTCCTACCATTTCTTCTTGTCCTATCTTTTCCTCTTACCCTACCATCTCCTCATGTCCTGCCATTTTCTCCTGGCCTATCCAAAGGTCCCTGCTCCAAAGAACCACCCAAATATGCCTTTGGGTTTATCTAAGGGTGGCAGTAAACCTAAACCTCACAGAAGATGAAGGAAAGGAGACAGGGAGGAGGACCATAAGACCATGAAGGAATCACCCATGTTCTTACTGCCCCATCCCTGCAGGTTGGATGGGTCCCACACACCCACCAAGGCCACATCAGAGCCCTCAGCCCTGCTGTTGGAGGGAAATGTTAGCTACCTGTAGTGGAGGAGTTGACCTTCTGTGGTGTAGTCCCGATAAATATCGTAGTCTTTCTCAAACACTCCGGAGGGCGATGAGCTGCAACATGGCAACAGTGAACAAAGGGTTACCAACAGTGGCTACCATGTGTCCATGTCCTTAATCAACATCTCCTTCACTTTAGGATTCATAAAGATACAGCCACAGAGATGGATGATGACCAAGCCCTCTGTGGTTGTGGTCTCCATCTTCATTTCAACCTCTGTAAAAACCACATTGTCCCTTAAACCACTCCTAGCTGTGAGGAACAGCTGTATAGACATGCCTGGATAGATCCACCTTGGATGGAACATCTTATGGGTTTGTTCCACCACGGTCCTTTCCAAGTGCAGCCCTTCCTCATGACTCAAGCATGACCTACAGATCACAAGAGCAATCTCTTACTCCTCTCAGATGGTCAGAACCAAGATGAGCAGAGGTGACAAGCCCTCGAAAAGCCCTTTTGGGCACACTGTCATCTACCACATTGCAGCTGGTTACTTCTGGGCTTGCCCCCAGAAGACAGAGAAGATCATAGCACCACCAGCTACTCCAACCTACCTTACCTGATTGGAGAAACATGGATAAAACCATATAAAGGTGCAGGACAGCACCTAGACATTATTTTTTTGATTACCACCAGCTTAAATCCTTTCCTAGAAGAGCAAACCCAGTCTTGCTCCATGTTCCCTTTGGCACTCTGCTTGGCCAGCAGCCTAGATCCATGCCAAAGCCTTCCAACAAGATATGGGACCATGAATTAGTCTTCACCTAAGGACAACACCTTCCAGTATTGTTTGTTCTGGTCCATATTTGCTTGATGAGCACAGAAAAAGGTCTCTGTTTTGGCCTTCACAGTGGAGATGAGCTAAAAAACATGAGGCGCGGAGGAAATCAGGAGCCATTTGCTCCATACCGGAACAGAAGAGCAAACATCTGGAGAAGTAAGGTGGGTTTGAGAAGTTTTGGGAGGGAAGAGCATTAAAATCATCCCCAGTGTGCCCATGAAGAGGTTCAGGTTCATAAAATTCAGACCAGATGTTTGCTTCAGAATAAGAAAACTGGGAAAGAAATAAATCTTCTTAATAGGATTGGCCACCAAAATTGTGCTGCAGCGAGAGGCAATCACATTAAGCTCCTGTCAAAGCTAATGAGACTTCTGAGCTCTCAAATTACAGCCATAGTGAGGAGCTTAATCCCTTTTTACTCTTGAGTGCACACGAAAGAGAATTTCTTCTCTTTCTCCTCCTTTACAACACCAGGTGTCTTCTGAACAGGAAGGCACCAGCTGCTGTGGCTCTAGGATCATAGAATCAGAGGATTGTTTGGGTTGGAAAAGTTCTTAAGATCATGGAGTCCAACCATTAATCTAGTACTGCCAGGTCACCACTAAACTATGTTCACCAGCATTTTGGCATCATATTTCCATGGCTTTGAAAGCCCTCCAGGAATGGGGACTCCTTCACTGCCCTGGGTAAACTGGGCCAGGGTCTCAGCACCCTCAAAGTGGAGAATTTCTTCCTCCTATATGATCTAAATCTCCCTCTTCCAGTTTAAACCCATCACCCCTTGACCTATCACCTCAATCCCTGATGAAGTTTCCTCCCTACCTTTCTGTAGCCCCCTGAAGTCCTGGAAGGCCATCAGAAGGTCCCCCTAGAGCTTTCTCTTCTCCAGGCTGAACAACCCCAATTCTCTCAGCTTGGCCTCACAACAGAGGGCATGCAGCCCTCAGATCATCTTTGTGCCCTCCTCTGGACTTGCTCCAACATTCCATGATGCTGGACCATGTTGTATAGACCGTGATTGTGCCAAGACAGTTTGGTTCAGATGATCCTTGAGGTCCCTTCCAACCATATATTCCATGGTTCCTTCAGGGCACAGGTCACCTCCTTTGGGTTGGAAGAGACCTTTAAAGGCCACCTAGTCCAGCTCCCTTGCAGCCAGCAGGGGCATCTTCAACTCGAGCAGGTTGCTGAGCCCCACACAACGTGACCTGGAGTGGTTCCAAGGATGGGGCATCTCCTACCTCTGGGTAACCTGGGTCAGGCTCTCACCATGAAAATGTCTTCGTTTTCATCCCAGGATGTTGTTGGTTTGACCTCTGTCAAAGAGAATCATAAGATCTTAGCTTAAAAACCTTAAGCCAGCAACTTCCTGGGGTGGTAGGTGAAGGGTGGAGGACAAACGCTCCACGGGAAGCTTGGCCATCGGGAACCTAACAAGTCTTCTGCTTAAATATTCAATAGTTGGCAAGCCTACTCTTGGGTCTCCAGCCAGCTCCATGCCTGCTGCTTCCATCAGCTCTTCATTCACGCTGAAATCTCAGCAAGTGACTTTTAATGACCCCCTTGTCTTGGAGAAGCAAGAGCAGCCAGCTTGGCCACCTTGGGGTTGTGCAACCACCCACGGATCCCTGTAGAAATGCCGTGATTGGCTTCCACCATGCTGCTGCTGGGTAGTGATGTTGGCTCCAGGCCAAATCTTTGCTGCCCTGAATCTCCATGGGGTGGAACTGCTCAGCCATCACCTTCATCCTGGGTGGAGGTCGTCCAGATGATGCTGAGCTTTTGTGGAATGTGGCTAATTACTGCTGAGGGGAAATGAACCCTTTGAGATGAAGGCAAGGAAATGAAAATTGGATGAGAGGAGAGAATTTCTGCTCATCTCCTCCAACCAACTGGTGTGGAGGATGTGACACAGAATCCCTACATGGTGGGGGTTGGAAGCGACCTCTGGAGATCATCAAGTCCAGCCCCACTGCTAAAGTAGAGTCACCCACAGCAGGTTGCCCAGGTGGGTTAGGAATCTCTCCAGAGAAGGAGACTCCACATCCTCTCTGGGCAGCCTGATTCAGGACTGTTGACTTCAAGACAACAGGTTTCTGCTGATGGAATCTCCTGGGTTCCAGCTGGTGCCCACTGCCCTGTGTCCTTTCACTGGTCTCCACTAGAAAGAATGTGGCCCTGGCTTCTTGGCTCCCACCCTTTAGATATTGAGAAGATTCCCTCTGAGTCTCCTACTCTCCAGGCTCGACAGTCTCAGGTCCCTCATCCTTTCCTCCTTGTAGATATCCTCCAGGCCCCTCAGCATTCTCATGGCACTCCGCTCGACTCTCTCCAGTAGTTTACTGTGTCTCTTGAACTGGGGAGCCCAGAACTGAACTTGGTACTCCAGCTGTGGCCTCACCAGGGCAGAGTAGAGTGGGAGGAGAACCTCCCTCCACCTGCTGGCCACACTCTTCTTCATGCACTCCAGGAGACCATTTGCCTTCTTGGACAGGAGCACATTGCAGGCTCATGGGCAACTTGTTCCCCTCCAGCACTCCCAGGTCCTTCTCCTTGGAGCTGTTTTTGAGCAGGTCACACTGGAGAGATGTGGATGACTTAGCCCATGATATTCACATGGAAAACAACATGGAAAACATTTGCCCTATCCATGGAGAAAATCTAAGGAGAAAAGGTGAAGGAAGGTACCTCACAAGTATCCAGCAGCAGAAAAGCATCTCTGCACAAATTTCCTGATGATGGTGGACACCACAAAGCTGTAGCATCTGTAAAAGCTCTTCTGTATCATCCTGATGTCACCCTAGGAGGCTACAGCAACATCTTGCAGCAGTTCATTACGTCTAAGTGTGGGCTGAGATCAACATTAACGCCCAACAGCTTGAAGGTCACCACACTGAACTTTTAGGAGAGGTGAAAGTGACCAATGAAGGTCTGACCCACTGGGAGGCAAGTGATCTCCACTCCATGGAGGTAGATGGAGACTACTCTTCTCCCAGTGGGTCAGACTTTCATTGGTCACTTTCACCACTCCTATACATCTGAGGTGTATGTCATAGAATCATAGAATCATTTGGTTGGAAGAGATCTTTAAGATCATCAAGTCCAACCATTAACCCAACACTGCCAAGTCCACCACTAAACCTAGTCCTCAGCACAACATCTCCACAGCTTTTCAATCCCTCCAGGGATGGTGACTCCACCACTGCCCTGGGCAGCCTGGGCCAGGCCTGGGCAACCCTTTCCACAAAGAAGTTGTTTGTCATGTCCAAGCTAAACCTTCTCTGTTGCAACCTGAGGCTGTTTACATGGACATGGACGTGTTCCTCACATCCAATCTAAACCTCATTTGGTGCAACTTTAGGTCATTTTCATGACTATGGACAAGGAAATGTTCCTCATGTCCAACCTAAAGCTCCTCTGCTGAAACCTGAGACTGTTTCAACGGATATGGACACGTTCCTCATGTCCAATCCAAACCTCTCTTGGTGCAACTTGAGGGATTTCAATGACATGGAGATGGAAGCATTCCTTATGCTCAACCTAACCCTCCTCTGGGGCATCTTGGGGCCATTTCCCCTTGTCCTATGAGAGCTGTTTTCTGGAACAGGATCCACAACAACCCATTGAGCTCCTACAGCTCCAGCCTATGTTGAACGCATCTTCTCCATGGCCACCAAGAGCTGGAGGGTGCTCACAGCCTGACTCTGTCCTGGTGAAGGGAATTCAGATTAATTAGGAGGGGGAAATAAATCATCAAATTAAAATGCCAGAAGATGAGGACACTCAATTCCCACATCACCTGCCCCAAGGCAGTTGGGACCCAGAACTTTGGGATAATCCCTTCTTTGATGGGCTCTTGGAGGATTCTCATTATTCCAGAGCCAGATTCCCAAATCCATTGCCAAATGTCTTTGATTCCAATCCTGAAGACCTGGGTGAAATTTTCAATGTGTTACTGAGATACAGCAGATGGTGAAGAGCTAAGGGTTGTATTTGGTGACCCTGAAAATCATTTCCAGCTAAAGTGGCACTCCAGGATGTGGTTTAATGGCCATGGTGCTGTTAGGTTGATGGTTGGACTCAATCTTGAAGGTCTTTTCCAACCAAATTAGTTCTATGGTACTGTGAACACCGTTACCTAATTCCATGATCTTAAGTTTCCTTCTGGCATCTTTAGCACAGGAACCTCTAGCAGACCAGGAAACATCTAATAAATTAAACCCTCGTAAATAAAGTTTTATGTTCTCCTCCTGGAATAGGAAGTGACCTTGTTTCACCATGGCCTGGAGAGCAGACCTGCTTTGATGTCTAAAAAAGAAGGGAAAGTGGTTGGACGGAAATAGCAGAAGCTCGGTGGCAGGACCAGGAATAGAAATGAAATCCCAGCTCCTTAATCCTCCACCGTAATCATTGGCCTGCGGGGTCCTCACACTCTTAATTACAGCCACCGCTGCTCCTCCAAGGCCAGAGATGGCTTTTCTTGCTGCTTACGTAACGTGTATTTTGGGTCTCACCACCTACGTAAGCTGCAGTAGATAAGCATGGCCTAATCCCAGGGTCCTGCTCAACAGCGGGTGGTGGAGAATTGAAGGAGAGGATATTAAAAAGGAACAGGACCTGATTTCAGCTCATGGAGTCGTGGAATTGTTTTGGTTGGGAGGCATCTTTAAGGTCATGGAGTCCAACTGTTAACCCAGCACTGCCAGGTGACCACCAAACCACGTCCCTCAGCACCACATCTAAACAGCTTTGAAAATCCTTCAGGGATGTGTNAATATGAACTCCACCACTGCTCTTGGCAGTCTGGGCCAGGCCTTGACAAGCCTTTCTGTGGAGAAATTGTTTCTCATGCTCAACCTAAACCTCCCCTGGGGCAGTTTGAGGCTGTTTCCTCTTGTCCTGTCACTTGTTGCTAGGGAGAAGAGACCAACCCCCACCTGGCTCCAATCCCCTTTCAAAGAGTTACAGAGAACCAGAAGGTCTCCCACCTGGTTCTAATCTCCTTTGCTCCAGGCTGAACAACCTCAGGTCCTTCAGCTGCATCTCACAAGTTCTCCAGACCTTTCTCCTTTGTCTCCCTTCTCTGGACATGCTCAAGCGCCTCAATGATCTTCTTGGAGTGAGTAGCCCAAAATGAAACCCATGATTCATGGTGTGGCCTCACCAGTGCCTAGTCCAGGGGGACAATCCCTGTTCTGATCCTGATGGCCATACTCTTGTTGATCCAAGCCAGGATGCTGGTGGCCTTCTTGGCCACCTAGGTACACTCTGGCTCATTTCCAGCCACTGTTGAACATCCCCAGGTCCTTTCCTACTGCACAGTTTCCAGCCACTCTGCCCTCAGCCTTCAGCCTTCATGGCGTTGTTGTGACTCAAGTGCAGGACCCAGCACATGGCCTTGCTGAACCTCATCCCACTGACTTTGGCCCACTGATCCAGTCTGGCCTGGTCAACTTGTGTTAGCTTGATGCCCATCAAGGCCAGAAAATGAGTTTCTGGAAGGAGTCCTGATATTACAGAGATGTTGGGACTAGGTGACCTCTAAAGGCCCCTTCCAAACAAGAGTCAAGTGATTCAATTAATTTCTCTAGACCCTTGGGCAGAGGACTCTGCAATAACAAAGCCCACCCAGAGGTGGTTCAGCACTTGAGTTTCCCCTAACAAGGTGAGTAGAAGCATCTGTGAAACTATTAAATCTTCTTTCCATACTTAAGAGGAGGTGACAACTGTTGGCAACCTACAGTAGGTGATCACAAGGGGTCACTCATGCAGCACCCACATGGATACCCTGCAGCAGAAACACTGCTAACTCCATGAGTTCTAAGATCCTCAAGACCTACCATGAAAAATGCAAATGAAGTCAGGCACAGAATAGACTGTTTCTGTTGGAAGGGACCTACCAACAGTCATCTAGTCCAACTGAGTTGGCTCTTTGACCACTGGGAGAACTTCATAGAACGGTTTGGGTTGGAAGGCACCTTAAAGATCATCTAGCTCCAACTTCCTCCTATGGGCAGGGACACCTTCCACTAGACCAGGTTGCTCAAGGCCTCATCCAGTCTGGCCCTGAACCCCTCCAGGGAGCTGCTCATGAAGCCAGCCTCAGTTGATGGCAATGCCAAGCATCAGCAGATCAGAATCTTGCGTGAAGAGCAAGAATGCTGGGCTTTGGTTATGGTATGGGTGGGAATGACCTCAGGTAAGTTGACAGCAGAGCTAAAATGAGAGAAGCTGTTGCAAGGGGACAAGTTTGTGAGCTGCAGCTTTGAGTGCAAGCTCCGTGTGAGGCGCAATCTGCTTGCAGCGTGTGGAAGCGCCGAGAGGAGGACATGTGACCTGCAAAGTGATTTCCTGTAGAGACCTCTTGGCTTTAATTACAGCCTGCAAGCCCATTCCCACCCAGCCTCCCGTGCTGTGGACCATGTGAACCGTGATGGTTCCAATTAGTGTCCTCCCCTGTATGACATCTGACGAGGTTCATGGAACCAAGGGTCTGATGGAAGCAGCAGAAGAGCATGAAGCCGGTAGGGGATGTCTGGTAATCATTAAAGCATCAAAAAACCTTCAGAGCAACTCAACTGTGGTGGGTTCAGCTGCTTGACAGGGGCTGCCTGGAGGTAGGGACAGGAATCAGAGAATCATTTTGCTTGGAAGAGATCTTTTAAGATCATCAGGTCCAGCCACTAACCCAGCACTCCCAAGTCCACCGCTAAACCACGTCCCTCAGTGCCACATCTGCACAGCTTTTAAGTCCCTCCAGGGATGGGGACTCTGCCACTGCCCTGGGCAGCCTGGGCCAGTCTCTCAGAACCCTTTCTATGAAGAAATTGTTCCTCATGTCCAACTAAAACCTCACCTGGGGCAACTTGGGGCTATTTCCTCTTGTCCCATCACTTGGGACAAATAGCTCACTCCCCAACTTGCTCCAGCCCCCTCTCCAGGAGTTTCAGAGAGCCAGGTCTCCCCTGAGCCTCCTTTTCTCCAGGGTGACAGCCCCAGGTTCCTCAGCTGCTCCGCTCAAGATTTGTGCTCCAAAGCGAACCTCCAAAACAACCTCAACTCTTCAAGAATACCTGAGTTGGAGAATTGAGTTGGTCATGTCAAGAGGAGACCTTAGACACTCTTCAAACAAAGCTCTGCAGCCAATGGAGATGGGCTGAAGGTTGGGCTTCAGCCTTCCCATGACTCTGAATGTCCTCCCATAAGACCAAGTCTGATGTTTGGCTTCCAGAAGTCAATGTTGATCAATATCTAAAGGGTGGGGGGGCAAGAGGATGGGGCCAGGCTCTTCTCAATGGTACCCAGTGACAGGACAAGGGGCACTGGCCACAAACTGGAATCCAGGAGGTTCCATCTGAATAGGAGGAGAAACTTGCCTGCTGTTGAGGGTGCTGGAGCCCTGGAGCAGGCTGCTCAGAGTGGTTGTGGAGTCTCCTTCTGTGGAGAGATTCCAAACGCACCTGGACACTGATCCTGGGCAATCTGTTGTGGGTGACCCTGATGGAACAGAAGGATTAGACTAGATGGTCTCCAGAGGTCCATTCCAACCTCCACCATCCTGGGATGCTGGGATTCTGAGAAGCTTCCATGTGCCACCTCTCCCTCGTGAAGTAGGGCTAGAGATGCTGTCCACTGGGCACAGCCAAGTCTACCATGGGAGCTCCAAGCAGGAGGTCCTCTCACCATTTAAAGATAAACAAGGTGTGGGTGAGACAGCATATGTAAGAACCTGCTGCTGAGAAGCTCTCTACTTCTATTGATCACCAAGACAAGCCTGCTGTTGAGATCTCAAAGAGGAGCAGACACTCACCAAGTTGAGACAACACAGCAGCACTTCCCACCATGGTCTCCAGAGATGGATCCAGCTGCTAATTATAGCCCAGTGCAAATCCCACCTCACCACAGCAGCATCAAACAAGCCCAGTGAGACCCAAGCTCTTGGCAACAGCACATTCCCCATGGATCCATCCTCCATTTGCACATCTGTGATGGGACCAGCCCCAGCTCGGGCCACCACTGCACTAAGAACATGAAGAATGGAGTGGGAGCAGTTTCCACCATTTCCCACCAAATGTGGTTCTTCAGTCTTTGGGTTAATGTGGGGTGTGGGGCACCTCTTGAGTGTAAACACCAAGATGGTGTTTAGAGGTGAAAAGGAAGAGTTGTTCATGACTTGCCCACTTCACTTGATCTCCTTTTTAAGATCAGAAGAGTTCAGAATAGAAAAAATCATCCAAGAACCATTGTAAGACTCAATGTTATGTCCTTGCAGCACAAGGTTCCACCAGATGATCTCTTAGAGCTCCCTTACAGCTTTGGCTCTTTTATGAGAAACAACCAAAAACTGGAATAACATTTTTTAATTGTCCTACCTGGCCAGCAGTGTGCCCTTGTGGCCAAGAAGTCCAATGGTCTCTTGGGGTGCATGACTAAGAGTGTGCCCAGCAGGCTGAGGGAGGTTCTCCTTGCTCTCTACTCTGCCCTAGTGAGGACATAGGTGAAGAACTGAGTTAAATTCTGGACTCTCCAGTTCAAGAGAGACTAAGAGCTACTGGAGAGAGTCCAGTGAAGGCTGGGAAGAGGCTGGAAGCTGCTGGGAAGAGGCTGGAAGCTGCTGAGAAGACTGAGAAGGGAAGGGTTGAGCGACCTGGGGCTGCTCAGCCTGGAGAGGAGTAGCCTAAGAGAGGATCTCCTCAAGGCTCAGCAAGAGCTAAAGAGGGTGAGAGGATGTGGCTGGGCTCTTCTCAGTGGTGCTCAGTGACAGGACAAGGGACAATGGGCACTAATTCAGGAGGTTCCACAAGGAGAAACCTCTTGGCTTTGAGGGTTCAGAGCCTTGGATCAGGTTGCCCAGAGATGTTGTGGAGTCTCCTTCTCTGGAGAGACTCCAAACTCACCTGGATATTGTCATCCTGGGCAAGCTGCTGTGGGTGAGCCTACTTCAGCAGGGGGACTGGGATGGACAACCTCCAGAGGTCCTTTCCAACTCCCATCATGCCTCATTCTGCAGAAGTCCTCATGGATTTGGCTATCTCAAGCCCCAAAAGAAGCTCCTGGTTTGTCTGTGTTGTGATGCTTGTCATCTGAAGCAGCTTTCCAAGGTTTCAAGCCTTGGACAGGTTCAGAAGAAGAACACTGAACAGAAATCTCTATTATTTTAGCATGTGTTCAGAGTCAGAAGCCACCAGTGAACCTCAGAGGCACCCTGAAAGCCAAGAAGCTTGAGGCACTGATGCCTGACCTGCCTCTGCCCTCTGCAGCCTTTGATTGTCACTGTCAAAAATCAATTTTTAATTTCCACAGCTCATGTTTGGCTTCATCTGTCCCAGGCCTGAGGATCAGCTACTGCTGGAGATGGAACCTCTGCATCCCTGCAACCTTTTCCAGCTCCTTCACACACTTCACTATAGAAACCCCAGCTGGATAAAAGCTCCTCTGGTCATCCAGTGATGGGGCTGTGGAGAAACCACCCCATCACAGCATACCTGGCAGATGCCTCCACTCACCTCCATGGCTATTCCACATGGATCCAGCACAACATTGATGTTGCTGAAGCTTCCCTCTTGCCCCACCCCTGTTGGAATTGTCACATCTCCCAGGTTCAACCACATGTCCCCTTCCAACCCAGAGCACCTTCCCTTCCAGCAGCAAAGACCATCCTATTTCTGGTGGGATGATGCTGGCTTTGCAGGAAGAGCTCCCTCATGGAGAGAGCTGCTGGGATGGAGGACTATGGCAGTGACAATCCCTGTACTGGGCACTGTGAGGCCTCTCCAAAAATACTGGGTTCAGTTTTGAGTCACTTACTCCAAGAAGGACCCTGAGGTGACAGAGGATAGTTTGGGTTGGTAGGGACCTTTTAAAGGTCATCTAGTCCAACATACCTGCCATTAGCAGGTCCATCTTCAACTAGATCAGGTTGCTCAAGGCCTCATCCAACCTGGCCTTGGACATCTGGAGACATCCAAGGCCAAACTTGATGGGGCCCTGAGCAACCTGATCTGGTTGGAGATCTCTGTGCTCACTGCAGGGGGATTGGACATGATGACCTTTAAGAGTCCCTTCCAATCTATGATTCTATAACTTCCAGGGATGAGACATCTACCACCAACCTGGGCAAAGTGTCTCCCCAACTTCATGGTGAAGAATTTCTTCCTAACGTTGAATCTTAATCTCTTCTCTTTTAGTTTAAAGCCACCACCTCTCGTCCTATCACCTGTGGAAGGTCCTCTCCATCTTTCTCGTAGGTCCAACAGCCTCCTCTAGACGTGCCCACCTCTGTCTGCCTGCAGCGAGCACCACCCAGCTCAGCCAGCATCCTTGTGATTGAACATCAAAACCATCCACCTCCCCATGCCCCACCTGCCTTGGGAGGTGCCATCTCCACACTCAGAGATCTTATCAGAAGACCTTCCAAGAGCTCAGGGAGATAAAGCCTACCCTCGTGGGCCAGAGGCATCTTGAGGTGCCACATGAAAGTACTTGCTGAGCTGGGAGTTCCTGTTTCCATCCTACGTGGCCATGACATCACCTGGCCACAGTTTCTGTGCACCAGCTGGTTTTGAACAGAAGCTGAGCTGCTGGTTGATCTCTGGTGACACTGGTGGGTTGCTAACATTGCAGGAGGCATCATTTAGGAAACTACAAACAGATTTAAGTCACAAACCACTTCGTTTGTGGCTTGAAAGTCATCAGAGTATGAAGCAAAGAGCATGTGCTGCTAGGCCTTAGAAACTGCACTAACTCATTGTTCATTGAAAGCTTCTCCTTTCCAAGACAAATCACCTCTGTGAGGAGCTCCACAGACCAGTGGGACAACCTCATGGTTGCAGCATGAATCATGCTGCTTTGGTGGGGAAATCTTATCCAGGAGATCATTTCAAACCATGCCACACTCTACACCCACATTGTTCAGAAGACAAGAAATGATTTCTCTAATGGATCTTTCCAGAGGAAACATCTAAGTTGTCTGTAACATGAAGAACCACTTTACACAAACATTTTCACTTCGTCCTATGGTTGTTTTGTGGAGGAGCAAACCCATTGTGGTGCAGAGAACCATGAACCACACACAAAACATCTCTGCACAAGAAAGATGTCTGGTCTCGGCTCTTCTACCACCCTGGAAGACCACCAGCCTGTCTCCACTCACCATTTCACTGCACCAACCCATCGCCAAGCTCAACCACATGTGCCAGCAAAACCAGCCTTGCTTTTACCTTTCTGTTTCTTCTTTGACCACAGCATACTGGGTTGACTGGCGACTTGACCTCTGCTCCTGGACCTTCTCACTTCCCTCCAGCTCCTGCTCCAAGGAGGAGCTGGTGCTTCCCTCCCTGCTGACATTGCTGCTCCTCCCGGGACTGTTCTCCGTGGAAGCCCTTGGTGACTCTGTGTTCTGCTTCAGGGTTTGCAGCTTGGCTAGAGGGATGATGTCGCAGTTCTGCGGTCGGTGCCACACCGTCCTCTGAGTGGTGGCATTGTAGTAGTAGAAACGGGAGGTGTTGGGATCAAAGAGCTCCCACCACTGGTTCTCATTGGTGCGTTTGATCCTCACCCCGGCTGGGGGGTCCCAGACACACTCCCCAGTGATGAGGTTGGCATACATGCGCTCCCGCGTTCGAGGCTCGATGATTTCCACCCATTCCAGCCTGCAGGACAACAAACAGAGAGAAAGATTCCTCAGCTAGATCAGCTTTGAAGGTTCCTTCCAACCTAAACCACTCTGTGAGTCAAGGCTTGCAGTGCAGGACGGACGAGGAGAGAAGTGTGGGTGGGGAAATCAAATTCTTTCTACCTTCCCCATTGACACTGGGTCAGAGAATCACAGAGTATCTTTGGTTGGAAGAGACCTTCAAGATCATCCATCCCAACCTTTGACCTGGCACTGCAAGACTGCCA
This sequence comes from Ramphastos sulfuratus, assembly GCA_013399055.1. Classification (NCBI taxonomy): domain Eukaryota; kingdom Metazoa; phylum Chordata; class Aves; order Piciformes; family Ramphastidae; genus Ramphastos; species Ramphastos sulfuratus. The sequence goes on along the minus strand of WBNM01013024.1, from coordinate 86,991 downwards.
CTAAACCATGTGCCTAAGCACCAGGTGCACAGCCATTTAAATACCTTCAGGGATTGTGACTCCACCACTGTCTTGGGTCCTGCAGCACTACTGACACTAAGTAAAGTATCTCCAACATCCTTATTCTTTTCAGCTCCCAGAAGAATTCAGCAGTTCTACAAGCCAGCTAGAAACAGTCACTCAAGGTCATGCCACCATGGCTTCCACCTTGAACCCTCCAAGTTTTACAGCTTGAATTCCTCAGAGCATGGACCTGGTGGCTGCAGAATGCTCAGCATGCTCACGTAATTGTTTTGGTTGGAAAAGACCTCTGAGACTGTGGAGTCCAACCATTAACCCAGCATTGCCAGGTCACCACTAAACCATGGCCCTCAGCAGCACAAGTAGCACAAGCTTTGAAAGCCCTACAGAGACGACTCCATTACGCCCTGGGCAGCCCAAGCCAGGCCTTGACAACCCTTTCCATGAAGAAATTGTTCCTCACATCCAATCTAAATGGACTTGAAAGAGGAGTTGAACCCACCAGAGAGCTTGGGGCCAGGCCACCAGCAGCTCCAGCTGCCAGAGGACCTTTTCCCTTGCAAACACTTGAGCAAATTGGACATTTCTGAACCACCCCTGGAGGACTCACTCCTGGTAAAAGGCAGAGAGATGCTATCCATCGCTTCTCTGACTCACTGAATGTGTCACTTTGAAGTGCCACCTGGTTTGATAAGCTCCACTTAAGACCCTGGGGGCTTTTTTTCTTCTCCTCATCTCTTTCTTTCCCTTTCTAACCCTACAAGCAGAGGAGAACAGACCTCAAGGAAGAAATGGTGGTGAAATCCAAGCTCCCTTCAATGGTTTTTACATCAACCCACCCCCAAAAAGAAGCATTTGGCTAAGATGCGGCTGTCTCTAAGCCTTGGGTTGTCTCCAGCCTAGCAGAAGGTGACACCTGCAGTGTTTGGGGTAATCTCCAAAAAAAAAAAAAAAAAATCACTTCAATTGTCTGTTCTTTTGGGATTAGGACCTCCTCCTAATCCTCTTTCCCGTTCCTAAGCTCCCTTTACTGCTTTATGATTTCAATAAAGCCCTTTGTCGTGTTTCTGAGGGAGCTGGGGCAATGTGCTCACCACCAAACCTTCATTGTTGGCCTGGTGATTGCCCAGTTTGGAGCTCAGCAGGGAATGGGAGGTGACGAAAGGAAGGTTAAACCTCAGTTTCTGCTCCACGTTTTGGTATTCAGATGCTGAAGTAGGGCAAGGATTTGCCCTGTATACTGGGAACAATCCCTTGAGTCCTGGGGTTGGTTTTGGACCCCTGACACCAAGGACACTGACAGGCTGGAGGTGTCCAGAGAAGGGCAAATGAAGCTGGGGAAGGGTCTGGAGAATCACAGAATGCTAGGGATTAGAAGGGACCTCCAAGATCGTTGAGTCCAACTTCCCTGTCAAACCAGGATCACCTAGGGCAGGTCACACAGGAACCCATCCAGGGGGGTTTCGGAAGTCTCCAGAGAAGCAGAAGGGTCTTGAGAAGAGGTCTTGTGATGAGCAGCTGAGGGACCTAGCATTGTTCAGCCTGAAGAAAAGGAGGTGTGCTGGTTTAAGGCTAATTGGAATATTTTAATAGAGAAAATTATATTATAGGCTGTGACCTAGCAAAGGTCCTCACAGGGCACCAAGCGGCATTATCACACTTGACATGAGGGCAATTAACACCATGATGAGAAGAAGATTTGATTTCCAAGCATTTTCCACTTAAAAGGACCTGGAATTTATTGATAGTGGAAAAGAAGTGCTGAGCAAGCATCTTTTCTGTGTCAGAGCATAATGAGGTCAGCAGCTCCCATCGATTCAGCGTCTCAGTCAGAAAGACACATCTCAGAGCTAAGATCTTTCCTTGAGGAGGAAGAAGGTGGAGGCCTTTTTCTTTTCAATTCCTGAACCCTCCAAGAAGCAGCAAACTGGGACCAGGAGGATGAAGCAGCATCAGCTTTTCCCAGAGCTAAAGCTTCTGAGGATCATGGAATAGGTTTGGTTTGGAGGCACCTTCAAAGGTCATGTAGTCCAACCCCCCCTGCAGTCAGCAGGGACATCTGCACATAGAGCAGGATGCTCAGAGCCTCACACAAACTTGACCTGGAATGGTTCCAGAGATGGAGCATCTACCATGTCTCTGGGCAGCCTGGGCCAGGGACTCACCATCCTCATGCTGAGGAACTTCTTCATAATGTCCAATCTAAATCTACCCTTCTCCAGCTGAAATCCATCACCCCTTGTCCTGCCACCACACTGTCTGATCAAATCCATACTCATCAGCCTCTTTAAGTACTTGAAGGCCACGAGAAAGTCTCCCTGGATCCTTCTCTTCTCCAGGCTAAACAGCCCAAACTCTCTCATTCTGGCCTCAGAGCAGAGGGCTTTCAGCTCTCCCATCACTGCTGTGGACTCCTCTGTCTCCATTCCAACAGGTCCGTGTCTCTGCTGTGCTGAAGATTCCAGACCTGACCTCAGGGGCTGAATCCCCTCCCTTGGACCTGCTGCCCACACTGCTGGGGGTGGTTTTAGAGATGTGGCTCATGATCAATGCCCATGAAAGAAACTTTAAAGACCCTGAGGTGCTATGCTTCCCAAGTCTCTCCCCCTCAGGCGATCACTTTTAGCATGGTGGAGCTCCAGATCCAAACATCTCCAAGAACCAAACACCTCCCATTAGTTCCCAATCCCACACAGATTCCCAGCTCATTCCCACCCTTAAAAATTAAAATACAAACTATTAATCATTGAATGGGTTGAGTTGGAAGGAACCTTTGAAGATCATATAGTCCCTGAGCAGGGATATCTTCAACTAGATCAGGTTGGGCAAAGCCTTGTCCAACCTGACCTGGAATGTTTGCAGGGCTGATCTATAATCAATAATCAATCCAATGTTGTTTTGACCTGATTCTGTGCAGAACGATTTGATTAATTTGCTCATTATTTTGTTTTCTTATAGAATCGTGGAATCACTTGAGTTGGAAGAGACCTTTAAGATCATCAAGTCCGTGTGTTAACCTAGAGCTGCCAAGTCCACCACTAAACCATGTCCCTGTTCAGTTTATTAGGCCCATTATTTATTAAGCTAATTATTTCATTTGTTAGGCAAATTGTTTCATTTATTGTCCATTTTATTTTGCAAGAATCCTTCAGACCATTCTTTTAGCCACCAGAAGAATCACAGAATCACTGCGGGCTTCAAAGGGACCTCTGGAGATCATCAAGTCCAACCATCTTGCCAAAGGAGGTTCACCTAAAGAAGGTCACACAGGAACACGTCGAGGTGGGTTCTGAATGTCTCCTAAGAAAGAGACTCCATCACCCTTAAATTAAAGAGATGTCTCCTTGTGTTTAGATGGAACTTCTTGTGTTCAATTTTGCTACCTCTTGGTTGGACTTGATGATCTTACAGGTCCTTTCCAACCTCAATGATTCTATGGTTCTAAGAAGGTCATTCCTTGATGCCATGCCTTAAAGCCCCATCTGATGACCACAGGCTTAGCACAGACACAGAACTGCTGAGAATCAGCATTAAAGGTTAGGAGATGAGAGCAGAAGATCAAACTCTTTGGGATCTAGAGCTCATTTCTGCATCAGTAACTCCAGTGACAGTGCCCATTTAGAAGGCAAGTGCAGCCTGCACAGTGAAATACTCCTTCCCAAACTGGTCTGACAGATGCAGGAAGCTTGTAAAGAAAAAACAGGGTAGGAGCAGAGCTTCTGGTTGTAGGAGCTGGAGCTGGCAGAGAAGTTACAAAAAAAAAAAAAAAAAAAAGCCTTTCCCAACAAGCAGAAGTTACCTACTTAGGGTGAAGAGCATGCAGAGTGTGGCCAGCAGGTCAAGAGATGTTCTCCTCCCACTCTGTTCTGACCTAGTGAGGAAACAGCTGCAGTACTGAGTCCAGTTCTGGGCTCCCTAGTTCAAGAGGAACAGGGAACCACTGGAGAGAGTCCAGTGGAGACTCTGAAGCTCCTGAAGGACTTGGAACATCTTTGAGACAGAAAGGCTGAGAGCCCTGGTGCTGTTCAGGCTGGAGAAGAGCAGCCTGAGAGGGGATCAGCTCAATGCTCAGCAGGAGCTGAAGGGTGGAGGGCAAGAGACTGGGGCCAGACTCTTCTCAGGGACCTTCAAAGCTCAGCTAGTCCAACCACCCTGCAATCATCGGGGACACCTGCAACTAGAGCAGGTTGCTCAGAGCCCCGCACAACCTGGCCTGAAATGGTTCCAGGTATGAAGCATCTCTGACCTCTTCAGGCAGCCTAGGCCACAGTCTCATCACCCTCAGTGTACAAAATGTCTTATTTCTCATTAACCCTGGAAATCACAAGCTCATTTCTGCACCATTTCCTTACTGACCCCTCTCAAATGGACCTTCTGTTTCTCTTCTTCATAGAGTCATTCAGGCTGCAAAAATGCCCTCTAAGATCAAGTCCAACCATCAACCCAACATGACTATAGCCAGTAAGCCAAGTCCCCAAAATGCTGTATCTATATGCTTCTTGAAAACCTCCAGGGATGGTGACTTCACCACCTCCCTGGACAGCCTGTTCCAGTAAGAAATTGTTCTTCATGTCCAAGCTTCTTTCATGAGAAGGTCCAAGTTCTGCTCTTCCACCACAGAACCAGATGCTCCACTACCTTTAAAATCACCTTCAAGCTGATCAGCTTCTCCTGAGAGCCTCAGCTTGCTAAAAATCCTGCTGTTGACCAGCACTGTAGGAATTATACCACATCCAACCTTCTCCTGACATTGCACCCAAAGTCAGATCCCGTCCCCATCAACCCAATGCAGCGTGAAGAGACGCAGCCGACGGCTCTTAGCCTCCTGGAGCAGCTTCTGCCTTTTTTTAGTGTCTTTGAAAGGGATGAGCAGACTCAACCCCAAGTTCAACTGATTGGCTTTGATGGAACAGTTTTATTATCTCCTAAGGTGGCTTCAGAGCTGGTTCTCTGCTTCATCAGCACTTTCTCCTCTGCTGACATTGCTGCAGATCCCTGTCAGGATGGAGCAGAGGGCTTCGGTTTTCTCCTGGTGTCCTAAAATAGCTGTTGCTGAGCAGGGCATAAAGAGCTGCTGTCACGTGCTGGATTTCTTTCCAGATCCTTAAAGATCCAGATGCAAGAATTGGAGTGTTTATGGAATTACGGATCAAGGGGAGCAGCTGATGGATGTCCAGAGGATTTAGTTGTGCCTGTAGGGCAGCATGTCTGCCCCTGCTTCAGCAGGGAGGTTCTTCTTCCCCTCTACTCTGCCCTAGTGAGGCCACCGCTGGAGTGCTGGGTCCAGTTCTGGGCTCTCCAGTTCAAGAGAGACAGGGAAGTACTAAAAGAGAGTCCAGCAGAGTGCCACAAGAATGCTGCTGAGGGCCTGGAGCATCTCTGTGAGGAAGAAAGGCTGAGGGACCTAGGGCTGTTGAGTCTGGAGAAGAGCAGCCTGGGAGGGGATCTGCTCAATGCTCAGCAAGTGCTGAAGGGTGGGGGGCAAGAGTCTGGGGCCAGACTCTTGTCAGTGGTGCCCAGCAACAGGACAAGGGACAATGGGCACAAATTTGAGCCCAGGAGGTTCCATCAGGAGAAGCTTCTTTGATGTGAGGGTGCTGGAGCCCTGCAGCAGGCTGCCCAGAAAAGTTGTGGGGTCTCCTTCTCTGGAGAGATTTCAAACCCACCTGGACATTGTGGTCCCCAGCAACCTATTGTGGGTGACCCTGCTTTAGGAGAGGGGTTGGACTGGATGATCTCCAGAGATCCCTTCCCACTCCCAGCAAGCTGTGATTCTGTGCATTTGGCAGGATGTTGCAGATCAGCCACCTTTCCACTCACCACCAGTGACCCAGGTTTGGGAGATGCTATTCTGGACATTCCAGCTCACAGAACTGCTCTAGATGAGCTACAGACACATGCAGAGACAACACAGCATGACCAAACCAACCACGTCTGCATGAAACTTCCCCCAAGTCATCAAACAGGTGGAGATACGAAAATGAGATTTGCAACTCAGGAGTAATTTGCAACCTAAATTACACCCCCGGAGTAATTCTTGGCGCTGGTTAAACCGGGACAACGTGTCCTTAGATCCACCATGGCTTCAGGCATTTCACTGGAAAGACTTTCTGAGAAAGCTCCTGAGCTACCTGCTCTCAGCTAGCCTAAGTTCTTCTGAAGCACTTCTGGAAGCCAAACCATGGAGGAGTGGTTTTGCATAGGGTGAAACCTCCCAGCTCTCTCTGCCAGCTGGATGATGGAACTACAGCTCTTCCCACCTTTTTTCTTTCCTTCAGAAGCAGGTATCTGGACAACTTGCTCTTAAATATTAATATGACAACCACTATGGGAACTGCAGAGACCTTGCAGGGCCTTTGCTTCTGTCCAAGGATCTCCTCAAGCAACAAAGGCAGTCTTCCTTAATTGTGGGAGAACAACCTCTAAAAGGCAGAAGGAACAAACCCAGGAGCTTCCATTTCTTCAAGGTTTGCTTCATGTGCAGGCCCATCTAGGGTAGGGGAATGTCCACCTGCCTCTGACCAAGGACAATGCCACCATGAGATAACTCCACCAGGAACTCAGGAACTGACCTAAGAGGAATGTCTGATGTTCATAGAATGGTTTGGGTCAGAAGGAACTTTCAAAGATCATGTAGTCCAACCCCCCAACAGTCAGCAGGGACATCTTCATCTAGGTTGGATGAGGTCTTGAGCAACTTGGTCTAGTGGAAGGTGTTCCTGCCCGTGGCAGGGGGGTTGGAACTGGATGACCTTTAAGGTCCCTTTCAACTCAAACAATTCTATGAATCAGGTTGTTCAGAGCAATGTCCAACCTGATCTAAAATGGTTACACGGATGGATGTTCTCCAAGCACCATTTCAGGCCTCCCAAACCAGAAACCTCATCCCTGCTGCACCACTCCACTTCCACTGGGGATCCGAATCTCTGAGAATTGGGCTGAGATTCACAACCAGAGAGCTGAGGAACAGTCCCTAGGAGGACGGGAGATTGCCTCACCAGTATTTCTGCTCACAGACGCTCCCATGGAGGTTTCCCACCCTTTTTGCCCTCAGGTGTAGATAAATCAGCATCTAACAGCATCATGTTGTAACAGAAGACTTGTGAGATGAAGCCAAGGAGCTGCCTGAACTTCACTTTCTCTCTGCACATAAAAAAGACACGTCCCACTAGGTAGGTCCCATTCTCATCTTTGTCTTTGTTCCCATTGAAACTACACCAAAAACTGAGATGGTGGAAAAAGAATTAAAGGCCCAAGAAATTAATCTATGAGGAAGTGGCTAATGAGGAGAGAGAAAAGCCACTCAATGGCCAGACAAGGAGAGAGAAAAGCCACCAAAAATAAGGCCACAGCAGGCAGACTAAGGACAGAGGAGAAGACTTCCCACTTTAAAACCTTTCTTACTTGAAGATAAAGCTGAAGGGATCAACCTCATCAAACTGAGATGTCAGGAAGTAAAGCTTGAAAATCTCACAGTGAAAATGAACCCTAATGAGATGATGTCTGGTCATGAGGTTAGGGTCACCATATCTTAGTGGTGAGATGGTGCTGAGGGTCCCAGAGGAATCACAGAACCAGAGAATGGTTAGGTTGATGATGATCTTGAAGATCATCTAGTCCAACCCACCCTGTGGGGTAAGCAGGGACATTGTCTGCTAGATCAACTTGCTCAGAGCCTTGTCTGACCTGACTATGAACACTTCCAGGGATGGAACATCCACAACTTCTCCGGAAACACCTTGAGCAGATGGAAGGTTTCTTCCAGAGCAATCAAAGAACATACTGGACATTCCAGCAGGGACATCCCCAACTAGATCAGGTTGCCCAGAACCCCATCAGGTCTGACTTTCAATGTCTCCAAGGATGGAGCCTCCATCACAACACATGGTTGCTTTGAAGATCCAACCTCAGCATCCTGGAGAGGCTGAGGTTGCATGTCTTAATCTCCTTGATTAAGAAAAATCTTCATTTTGATGGAGCGCTCATTTCAGTTTGACCCAGTCCTGAAGGATAGGAGCTTCTTCAGAGAAGGGCAACCAAACTGGTGAAGGGTCTGGAGAACAGGTCTGGTGAGGAGCAAATGAGGGACCTGGGGTTGTTCAGCCTGGAGAAAAGGAGGCTGAGGCTCTCTACAAATCCCTGAAAGAAGGTTGGAGCCAGGTGGGGGTTGGACTCTTCTCCCTAGTAACAAGTGATGGGACAAGAGGAAATGGTCTGAGGTTGCCCTAGGGAAGATTTAGGTTGGACATGAGGAACAATTTCTTCATGGAAAGAGTTGTCCAGGCCTGGCCCAGGCTGCCCAGGGCAGTGGTGGAGTCCCCATCTCTGCAGATGTGGTGCTGCAGGACATGGTGTGGTGGTGAGCTGGCAGTGCTAGGCTAACAGCTGGACATGATGATCTTAGAGGTTTTTTCCCAACCTTAATGATTCCATGACAGCATGTGGGCTGAGCTCTCCAGTCCTCAGCAAAGAGACAACTTCAGTGCTTCTGGTTGTCAGTTTCCTTTCAAACAAAACTTCTTCGAGGTTGAAACCCTCAAGCCCTTGACCTCTCCAACTTGTCTGGATGAAGCTGCCGAGCTTAAGAACATTATTAGTTGGGAAAGGTGGAGGATCTCACAAAGCCTCCAGCTAAAATGCTTCAGCTGCTTTGAGGAGCTGGAGGTCAACCTTTCAAAGATCCCTGATTCATCTGGGGCTGGTTTGTGTTGTCAGCTTTCTGGCAGCTTTTCATTCTTGAAGGAGATAACCCGGAGCTGTGAAGCTGGGATTGGGAGCCAGAAAGTGTCTTCTGATAAGGAAAGAAATTGGATCCATCCCATCCTCTCTGCCTTTTGAAGCCATGGAGGTTTTTAATATCTGAGCTGCTGCCTCATCTCTGTGTCCTTTGGCCAGAAGAGATGTCACTGTGCCAGAGGCAGAGGACACTGGGTGGTGGGAGGGGGCAGAAATGCTTTGCGTGAGACTAACTCTGCTCTCCAAGGCCAAGAATTCCTTGGAGAGGGGAAAAAAAACATCTGGAGCAGAGGAGGGTGAGCCTTCAACCCCATCACCACCTCCCCTGGGATCTTGCTGCTTCTGGGGATTTCCCAACCTTGGAATATCCTGTTTAATAGTTTCTGATGGAGGTTGTCCTTCCTGAACTTGTCTGCCTCTCCTTTGAACTTATTTATGGGCTTTGGCTGCAACGCTGAGTGCATTCCAAAGTGGAATTATGTGCTAGAAGTGATTTCCTCAAGTTGTCTTTTGTAACTCTCTGAGAACTCCAGAGGAACCAGTAACAAAAAACCAACCAACCAACCAATCTCAGAATCCCACCGTGGTGGGGGTTGGAAGGCACCTCTGCAGCTAACCCAGTGCAGCCCCCCTGCTCCAGCAGGGTCACCTACAGTAGATGCCCAGGATCCCAATGGCCAGATGACTCTGGAAGCTCTCCAGGCAAGAAGACATCACAACCTCTCTGGATTAATCTTTTCCTAGGCCTCTTCTCCACATTACTTTTCAGGTAGAACATTAAACTGGATTTTCAGCAACATCTCTGCTGCTCTCAAATAGTCCTTGGCTGTATTGCCTTGATCCCATTCCCAAGGTCTAGCAGATACATACAATAGGACAAGCATGCAAGATGCGAGAACTTCTTGGTGGACATGACCAATGATGGCCTCTCTGTCCTGTTTACTCCTTCCCTTGAGGTTGTTCAGCCTGCTGAAGAGAAGGCTTCAGGTAGACCTTCTGGTGGCCTTCCAGGACTTAAAGGGTCTATGGGAAAGCTGGGGAGGGACCTTGATCAGGGCCTATTGTTATAGGACAAGGGCTGATGGTTTGAAACTAAATGAGGGAAATTTAGACTGCATCTGAGAAAGAAATTCTTCACTGGAAGAATGGTGAGACCCTGGCCCATGTTGCCCAGAGAGACGGTAGATGCCCCATCCCTGGAACCATTCCAGCTCAGGTTTGTTGGTGCTCTGAGCAACCTGCTCCAGTTGCAGATGTCCCTGCTGACTGCAGATGGTCTTTAAAGGTCTCTTCTCAACTAAACCCTCCTGTGATTCTGTAAGTATCCAGAGTTTTTGTTCTAAAGACTGTGTGGCTCCCTAGCCAGACTAGATCCAAACCAGTGGATCCAAACCATGTCTTTCCAGCCAGATCAACAAGAGGACAGCTTGTCTTAAACCTCAGAGACGCCCCAGCTCTAGTGTTTGGAAGGCATTTTTGGGGCAAACAGAATTGATTTTCTAGGGTGGATTTCATCCAGCCTTCAAGGTGGGCCCAAGGCAGGTGCTGGGTGAAGCCACAGCTCCCCAAAGGAACATAGCAGATGGTTTCCACCTTGAAAACGGATTGTTTTGGATGGTGGCTTCATCTGTGCTGGCACTCTGAGAAGATGCCATATGTGTCTGCTCAGCTCAGGTCTAGACATAATACAACTTGAGCCTTGCTGTTGTATTCACAAACCTGAATTCTGAGTGCTGAAGCCAACTGAAGATCACCCAAGCATTTGGACTTGCCAACAGCAACTCTAATGTTCGTCAAGGAGAAAAAAAAAAAAAATCTTCTGTTGTTTTTGGGATCAAAATCTTCCAAGGAAAGATGATTAATGGGTTATTAATAGCAATAATCTCTTTCTGCTGCTGGAAGCGTGGAACATGAGGTGGGCAACTTTGAACTTTGAACTTCTAAGCCACTTGGCAAAACTCTGTGAACAAGCAAAAACCTGCAGCAGGCCAGGAAGAATTAGGAGGAATCAGAATTGGAGGTGGAAAATCATCCCTAATCTCCCAAATGTCTCCTAAAAAAGGGATCCAGCAAATCCCAGGAGCTCCTGTTTCAACACTGTGATGGGAGAAACAGAACATCAAGGTTGACACCAAACACCTCAATGTCCATCTCTCAGCCAGCAAACTATAGAAATATTGGCAAGAAGTTTATTAATGGGGGGTTTCCTCCAAATTCTCCATGGCCATAAGCCTAGCCATACCCCTGTCCTGGCAGGGGGACTCCTGAAGCAGAGATGATTGAAGATAGGTCCTTTCTAAGATGGGTCTTTGAGTTTTGCTCAGTTTTACCCAGTTTACTCCACTATGATGCTTTAGATGTGTTCCAAAGCTGAAGTTGAGATGGTCCTTATTTGTAATGGGTTGGTCCCCTCCTGTCTATTTTCTTCACCCTATGAGATCTGCTGCCCTACAGCTAGAAGTTGTTTATTGAAGGAGGAACAAACACTAAAAATCTGCTTCAAGGGCAAAGAGAATCATGGCATCATGATGGAATCATCAAATTTGGGTTGGGAGGGTCAGTAAAGATTTGAGGATCATGAAATGCTTTGGGTTGGAAGTGACCTTTAAAGGTCATATAGTCCAACCACCCTGCAATCAGCAGGGACATCTGCAACTAGAGCAGGTTTCTGAAGAGGAAGGGACAAGCTCCAACAAACATGAAAGATGATTTTTATGCTGAGAGTGGTGAGACCCTGCCCCATATTGCCCAGAAAGGTGGGAGATGGAACCATTCCATGTCAGGCTGTTTGGGGCTCTGAGTAAACTGCTCTAGTTGCAAATGTCCCTGCTGAGTGCAGGGGGAGGTTGGACTAGATGGCCTTTGAAGGTCCTTCCAAACCAAATTATTCCATGATTCTGTGGCTGGTATCCCTGAGTCCTGAGGTCAGCAGGATCAGTATCTCTAAGGATGATGGCAGAGCTCCTGTCTGGCAGCTGGGCAGTGAGGGTGAAGAGCAGGGAGGCATTCCAGCACAGGTGGTGGCAGCTGCTCGATTCCAACCCTCCTCACCATGTCTCCAGGGCAGCTTTTCTTGGAACTGAGATTATTTTAATTCCTTCATTAAGAAAAATCACCTTTTTGATGGAGCTGTCCTTTCAATTTGATTCAGTCCTGAAGGACAAGGTCAAAGAAGGGCAATGAAGATGGTGAAGGGAGCTGGGGTTGTTCAGCCTGGGGAAAAGGAGGCTGAGGGGAGGCCTTCTATACAAGTCTATAACCAAACTGATTCTGTGATTCTATGGCAAACAATTTACTCCAGCTGTGGCCTTGCAAGGGCCGAATAGAGGGTGAGAAGAACCTCCCTCAACCTGCTGGCCACACTCTTCTTCACGCACCCCAAGGAGACCATTTGTTTCTTTGGCCATGAGGACACATTGCTGGCTCATGGTGACCTTGTTTTCCACCATCATCCCCAGTTCCTTCTCCTTGGAGCTGCTTTCCAGCAGGTCACCCCTCACCTGTACTGGTGTAGGAGATTGTTCCTCCCCAGCTGCAGGACTCACCTGCACTCGACCTGGTTGTCCTTCCTGAGGTTCCCCTCCCCCATCTGTCCAGGTCTCACTGAATGGTAGCACAGCCTGATGGGATGTCAGACACTCCTCCCAGCTTAGTATTATCACCACATTGGCTGAGAGTCCAAGATTGTTCCTCCCCAGCTGCAGGACTCACCTGCACTCGACCTGGTTGTCCTTCCTGAGGTTCCCCTCCCCCATCTGTCCAGGTCTCACTGAATGGTAGCACAGCCTGATGGGATGTCAGACACTCCTCCCAGCTTAGTATTATCACCANTCTTCTGTTGTTTTTGGGATCAAAATCTTCCAAGGAAAGATGATTAATGGGTTATTAATAGCAATAATCTCTTTCTGCTGCTGGAAGCGTGGAACATGAGGTGGGCAACTTTGAACTTTGAACTTCTAAGCCACTTGGCAAAACTCTGTGAACAAGCAAAAACCTGCAGCAGGCCAGGAAGAATTAGGAGGAATCAGAATTGGAGGTGGAAAATCATCCCTAATCTCCCAAATGTCTCCTAAAAAAGGGATCCAGCAAATCCCAGGAGCTCCTGTTTCAACACTGTGATGGGAGAAACAGAACATCAAGGTTGACACCAAACACCTCAATGTCCATCTCTCAGCCAGCAAACTATAGAAATATTGGCAAGAAGTTTATTAATGGGGGGTTTCCTCCAAATTCTCCATGGCCATAAGCCTAGCCATACCCCTGTCCTGGCAGGGGGACTCCTGAAGCAGAGATGATTGAAGATAGGTCCTTTCTAAGATGGGTCTTTGAGTTTTGCTCAGTTTTACCCAGTTTACTCCACTATGATGCTTTAGATGTGTTCCAAAGCTGAAGTTGAGATGGTCCTTATTTGTAATGGGTTGGTCCCCTCCTGTCTATTTTCTTCACCCTATGAGATCTGCTGCCCTACAGCTAGAAGTTGTTTATTGAAGGAGGAACAAACACTAAAAATCTGCTTCAAGGGCAAAGAGAATCATGGCATCATGATGGAATCATCAAATTTGGGTTGGGAGGGTCAGTAAAGATTTGAGGATCATGAAATGCTTTGGGTTGGAAGTGACCTTTAAAGGTCATATAGTCCAACCACCCTGCAATCAGCAGGGACATCTGCAACTAGAGCAGGTTTCTGAAGAGGAAGGGACAAGCTCCAACAAACATGAAAGATGATTTTTATGCTGAGAGTGGTGAGACCCTGCCCCATATTGCCCAGAAAGGTGGGAGATGGAACCATTCCATGTCAGGCTGTTTGGGGCTCTGAGTAAACTGCTCTAGTTGCAAATGTCCCTGCTGAGTGCAGGGGGAGGTTGGACTAGATGGCCTTTGAAGGTCCTTCCAAACCAAATTATTCCATGATTCTGTGGCTGGTATCCCTGAGTCCTGAGGTCAGCAGGATCAGTATCTCTAAGGATGATGGCAGAGCTCCTGTCTGGCAGCTGGGCAGTGAGGGTGAAGAGCAGGGAGGCATTCCAGCACAGGTGGTGGCAGCTGCTCGATTCCAACCCTCCTCACCATGTCTCCAGGGCAGCTTTTCTTGGAACTGAGATTATTTTAATTCCTTCATTAAGAAAAATCACCTTTTTGATGGAGCTGTCCTTTCAATTTGATTCAGTCCTGAAGGACAAGGTCAAAGAAGGGCAATGAAGATGGTGAAGGGAGCTGGGGTTGTTCAGCCTGGGGAAAAGGAGGCTGAGGGGAGGCCTTCTATACAAGTCTATAACCAAACTGATTCTGTGATTCTATGGCAAACAATTTACTCCAGCTGTGGCCTTGCAAGGGCCGAATAGAGGGTGAGAAGAACCTCCCTCAACCTGCTGGCCACACTCTTCTTCACGCACCCCAAGGAGACCATTTGTTTCTTTGGCCATGAGGACACATTGCTGGCTCATGGTGACCTTGTTTTCCACCATCATCCCCAGTTCCTTCTCCTTGGAGCTGCTTTCCAGCAGGTCACCCCTCACCTGTACTGGTGTAGGAGATTGTTCCTCCCCAGCTGCAGGACTCACCTGCACTCGACCTGGTTGTCCTTCCTGAGGTTCCCCTCCCCCATCTGTCCAGGTCTCACTGAATGGTAGCACAGCCTGATGGGATGTCAGACACTCCTCCCAGCTTAGTATTATCACCACATTGGCTGAGAGTCCACTTCATCCAGGTCACTGATGACAAAGTTGGATAAGACGGGACCCAGTCCTCATCCCTGAGGAACAAAAGCTCCAGGCCTCCAACTAGACCCTGTACTGTTGATCACAATCCTCTGAGCTCTGTCCTTCAGCCAGTTCTTTCTCTATCTCACTGTTCATTCACCTTACCCACACTTCTCAGCCTTTTCTAGGAAGATGTTATGGGAAATACGAACCATTAAATATCTAACTCCAAGCTGGGATGAACCAGGTTGGCCCCTGGTGCCCAGTTTGCCCTTACATGAGCATTCCAACAACTAATATCACTTTGAGAAAGAGAAGAACATTTGGAGAACAAGAAATAATTCTCAATAATTTAATCTCAGCTCTAACTGGCATCATATGGGGGTCTGGAAAGGTTGCTTTCACCCATTTGACAAATATTTTTGGACCTGGACATCAGTGAAAGACCATATTGAGACAAACACCAGAGCTGCCACAGCAAGAAGAGAATTCCTCCACAGAAGGGATTAACCATTGGCACAACTCCACTGGGCTCAAGCACCTGCCTTCCAAACACTGAATGAGCTCTTGGGGGTGGTTTTACAAGGAGAACCTTGTCCTCACTCCCACATGAGCCTCAGTGGTGGTGGAGGAGCAAGGCTGGAAGCAGCAGCTGCTCCATGAGCAGGTGACTTGCTCCGCTTTGAGGCCAAAAAGCAGCCACCTGTCACGGTCCTGACATCATTTGATTTCCCATGGCGGCTGGGCTGGGGACAATGGGAGGGAGGGAGGAGAATGAGAAGGAGGAGGAGGGATGGTGATTTGGGATGACTCATGCCAACCCTGGGATGAAAACAAGCCATTCCTTGTTCTCAGGACACCAGTTAACCATTGCAGTTGCCATGTCCTGTAAATTCTCAGTGTGACCTGCTGATGACAGGAGCAATTAGAGGCTGTAAGATAAGATGACCTTTCTGAAGGATGCTGGAGATCACCAGCAAGAGCCTGCTTCCACTTAAGTATCAGATAACCTCTTGGGCATGCTCCGATAGGAGAATGCCTGGAAGCAGCATGCTCCCTAGCCCGCCCC
>WBNM01013024.1:4309-69836 GCA_013399055.1 Ramphastos sulfuratus | reverse complement strand
CAACAGAGCTATTTATAGGACTGGGAGATAAGACTGGGAAACATCAAGAGCTTCAAAGCACCAAGATGGTTGCTCCAGAAAGCAAAGGAAGATCTTTGCTCACAGGGTTCAGAGCCCTGGACCAGGCTGCCCAGAGAGGTTGTGGTGTCATCGTCTCTGGAGAGATTTCAAGCCTGTCTGGGCATGGTGATCCTGGACAGTCTACTGTGGGTGAGTGACCCTGCTGGAGCAGAAGGGTTGGACTGGGTGAGCTCCAGAGGTTCCTTCCAACCTCCTACCATGCTGGGATTCTGTGTGATCCTACCCGAGCAGAGCGGCAAGGACATGTTTGCTGCTGACCCACCACAAAATTCCTCCATACTCTGCAGAGATACAGGAGTAAGTCCAAACATGCAGTGGACAATTGGAACTTCTGCTCTTCAACCACTATCTCGAGCCCCTTCCCTGCTTCTCAAGCACCACATTTCACTATGAAAACAAGAAGTAGAAAACAAAAAGGAATTGGCTGGATGGTCACATCCAAACGGTACTGGTCAATAGCTCGAGGTCCAGATGCAGATGGGGGACAAGTGATGCCCCTCAAGGACCAATGGGACCAATGTTGTTTAGTGTCTTCATCAATGACATGGAGAGGGGGATCAAGTGGACTCTCAATAAGTTTGCAGATGACATCAAGTTGAGAGGTGTGATCAACATGTCAGAGGCACAGGACGTCATCCAGAGGGACCTGAACAAGCAGGAGAAGTGGGCCAAGGTGAATCTCATGGAGTTCAAGGCCAGGTATCAGGCCCTGCACCTGGGCTGGGACAATCCTCATTATCAACACAGGCTGAGGGATGAAGGGCTGGAGAGCAGCCCTGTGGATAAGGACTTGGGGGTGCTGGTAAGTGCAAAGCTGGACATGAGTCGGCAATGGGCGCTTGCAGCCCAACCTGGCCTGCAGCCAAAGAAGTGTGGCCCGCAGATAGACAGAGGCAGACTTTAATTGGACATTAGGAAGAAATTCTTACTATGAGGGTGGTGGAACATTGGAATGGGTTGTCCAGAGACACAGCAGATGCGAAATCCTTGGAGACATTCAAGATCAGGCTTGATGGGGTTCTGGGCAACCTGCTCTAGTTGCAGTGCCTGCTCACTGCAGGGAGGTTGGACTAGATGACCTTTAAAGGTTCTTCCACCCCAAACCAGCTGACGGTTCCACAATAATTTGGTGAGCAAACCTTGCAGGTCGGATGGGGGCTCTGAGCAACCTGATCTACTTGAGGATGCCCTTGCTCAGTGCAGGGAGGTTGGACTAGATGACCTTCAAAGGTCCCTTCCCACTCCACCCACATGAAAACCTTGGATCATTCCTCCAAACTCTGTCAGGGAGTAGAAGAAGCGGAGAGCAAGCGAGGGGAGAGGCCTGCGGCCAGCACGGAGAGCCAGCCATATGTTCCACCACTATAAATCACCCCAGGAGCTCAGGATCCCACCACCCGGCACAGTTGGTGTCAAATCTGTCACTTGGGCTGCCAGAAGGATTCAGGAGTCTGTGAGGAAAGCAGGTTGTTCCCCATCTCCCCCCTCCCCCCAAACCATCTCACCATCTGCGATAAAGATGCCTCTGCCCTGGAGCATCCAGCCAGAGGATCATAGAACTGTTGAGGCTGGAAGAGACTTTTGAAATCAAGTCCAAACACTGCTGGCCTGGAGCTCACAATCCCACCACCACTAAACCATGTCCCACAGCACTGCAATGATTCTGCACATCATCCCTTGTCCTGCTTTCCCTCAGGACCATTCTTGCTCCCCAGAGGATGCAGATGACAGGTTCATAGGATGGTTTGGATTGTAAAGGACCTTAAAGATCATCTAGTTTCACGCCCTCTGCCATGGGTAGGGACGTCTTCAACTAGACCAGGTTGTTCAAGGCCTCATCCAACCGGGCCTTGAAAACCTCCAGGGAGGGAGCATCTACAACTTTGCATTTCATTATCAAGATTGAGATTAAGATTCTCCTGTACACGTCATGACCACCTGAAGGAGGCACTTGGAGTAGATGAGTTTCTCCTCCATGTCATCATTACATCAGCTAGAATTAAGGCAGCAATAGAAGGGAACCTTGAAATCAAGAGCATCTGTTCTGAGCAAGGCAGAAAAGCCCAGACAGGGAGGAGAAACCACCTGGAGCCAAGTTGAGGGACCTGGGGTTGTTCAGCCTGGAGAAAAAAAGGCTGAGGGGAGACCTTCTGACTCTCTGCACTTTCCTGAAAAGAGGCTGGAGCTACATGGAGGTCAGTCTCTTCTCACAAGGAACACTGAATAGGACAAAAAGAATTGGCCTCAAGTTGCCTCAGTGAAGATTTGGATTGGCTATGAGGAACAATTTCTGCCCCTTGAGGCTTGTGCAGGACAAGCCCAGGCAGTGGTGGAGTCCCCATCCCTGGAGTGGTTTCAAAGCCATGGAGCTGTGGAGCTCAGGAGCATGATTTAGTGGTGCCCTGGCAGTGCTGGGTTAGTGGCTGGACTTGATGATCTTGGAGGTCTTTTCCAACCTTCATGATTCTGTGATGCACTCTAAAAGATGTGCAGACCCATCTAGTCCTCGGTGAGGAAGAAGTTCTCCCCCGCACCAATGGTCAGGATGACTCTCCTGGAGTGAGCAGCCTGCAGCACCATCTGTTCAGCCAGGCTGGGATGTCTGAGGCAGGGGACAGCCTGGTCTGATGCTCCTCATGGAAGCCCAAAGATCTCAGAAATCTCTTTGTTGTTCTGCTCCAAGCACCACAGGTACCTTTTCTGTGCTATATTTGCTGAGAACCAGCAGTACTGCAGAGACCTCCACGATCCAGAGATGTCCATATGTGGTAATGTTCTCCCAGCCCACTCCAGCAGAGAAAAGGAAGAAAAAAGAACCCAGCAGTGACATCATGGTGCCTTGGAAGACAACCAGATAGCACCACACGTGGTGTGGACCAAACACTCAACAGCTCCAGCATGTTTGATGGTCCTGGTTCCACACCTTGTCCTTCTCTAATTCCACTTTGTGACTGAAGCCCATTAGAGATGTCCTCTGCTGTTTCCAGCTCAAAAATTATTTTCCTCTTTTGCCTCCCCACACTTCTCCACTGCTTAAAATGGATGGCCACCTGGATAAGAGCTGCCATGGGCACAACCACCCAAAACTGCAGAAGGTTGGATGAGCCACTGTAGTTATCATAGAGAATGGTTTGGGTTGGAAAGGAACTTTAAAGATCATATGCAGTCAGCTGGGACATCTGCAACTAGAGAAGATTGCTCAGAGCCCCAGACAACCTGAGCTGGAATGGTTCCAGGGATGAGGCATCGACCATCTCTCTAGGCAACACGGGCCAGGGTCTCACCAATCTCATGGTGAAGAATTTCTTCCTCAGCTCCAGTCTAAATCTCCCTCTTTTAGTTTCAAACCACCAGCCCTTGTCCTGTCACAACAGGTCCTGGTATAAGGACCATCCCCATCTTTCCTGTAGACCCCCTTCAAGTCTTGGAAGGTCACCAGAAGGTCTCCCCAGAGCCTTCTATTCTCCAGGCTGCACAACCCTAACTCTCTCAGACCAGCCTCACAGCAGAAGGCTTCTAACCCTCTGACCATTCTACATCCCCCTCTGACTCCACTCCATTCATGATACCTGCAGACCCAAGGAGGTGTCTGCAGCTTTCTCAGGTGAGCAGAGAAGCTGGTGTCTGGCACAAGCCGTGCTCTCCATCCCAGCTCTTTCTGCCATTTATGGAGATTTTCTGTTCCTCCAACTCCAAAGGACAGCCTGAATCCAGACAGCATCTCAACCACTTCACATTTGACAGCTCCTAGGATCAAAACTGCTCCCGAGGACTTGCTGCATTATTCTCAAGGTGAGGAAAAGAGCTGAAACCCACCATTACATCCTGATCTCCAGGGTCTGAAGGTGGGTTGAACATTCTCAGAACTACCAAGACCATTTGTCATCAGCCACATACTGCTTCCAAAACCACATCTTGCTGGCAGCTTCGCTTTTGTTGTTCCTCCTCCTCCTTCAAATTCTAGAGGAGCTCCAGCCGCGTGTGGAAATAAAATAGGGGTTGGGTGCTAATTTGGTCCTAAAACAAAGGAGAAGAAACACAAAGTCCTCCACTCTCCCTGATTCCTCATTCAGCTCCAGCTATTCAAAGCTCTTCTTATGCTGCCAGCTCTGCCTGCTGCTGGGAGCCCTTGGAGAAAAATGTTCCCCAGATGCTACCAAGCAAAAAAATGATGCCTACGCCATCTCAGTCTCCCAGATTAGCTCTGTGATGGCCCATGGCAACATGTCCTCCCTTGTCACATCTCCTGTGGTATAGGATAACCAGAGAGGTGGTAGCTGCCCCATTTCTGCAAACATTCAAGGTCAGGTTGGATGAAGCCTTCTTTAGTAGGCAGGTGGAGGAAAGCTGCTGCATTGTGGAATCATTGAATGGTCTAGGTTGGAAAGAACCTTTAAAGGTCCAGTCCCACTGCAGTCAGCAGGGACATATGCAACTAGAGCAGGTTGCTCACAGCCCCAGTCAGCCTGACTTGGAATGGTTCCAGGAATGGGACATCTCCCACCTATCTGGACGGCCTGAGCCAGAGTCTCACCACCTTCATAGTAACAAATTGCTTTCTTAGATCTCATATAAGTCTCCCTCTTTTAGCTCCAAACCACCACCCTTTGTCCTGTCAAAGGTTTGTCTACAGCTTTCTTTTAGGCCCCCTTTAAGTGCTGAAAGGTCACCAGAAAGTCTCCTTGGAGCCTTCTTTCTTCTCCAGGCTGAACAACTCCAACTCTCTCAGCCTTTCTTCGTTCAGTCTGTGATGAAACTCATCCTCTCAAAAGGTAGATCATCATAAACACCACCGAGTCCAACCCCCCTGGCTCCAGCAGGGCCATGCACAGCTGGCTGCCCAGGATCACAATGTCCAAGTGGGTCTGGAATCTCTCTAGAGGAGGAGACTCCACAACCTCTCTGGGCAGCCTGCTCCAGGGCTTTGTCACCCTCAAAGATGGAAGTTCTGCTCCTTCTGTAGGACTAAATATTGCCTCTACAACCATCACCATCATCTTTGGTGGGCCCGGATTTGTTACAGTGAGGTGTCAGATAAGAAGAGCCCTGTGGCAGGATGTGTTATCACGTTAAGCCATTAATGATAATGACTCTTAATTACCTTCATCCATTTAATTACACATCTGACTACAATTAGCCTGAGAAATTGCTCTGATGGCTGCTGCTGGAGCTGAACCACACTCAGATCCTGTCTTTAACCCACTTCTAGAGGGATCTGAAGACAGAGAAGAGAATTTGTCCCAGTCCTGCAACTGCAGAAACAAATCTGGAGCCAGGTGGTGAAGTTCTTAGAATCTCAGAAGGGTTTGGGTTGGTAGAGTCCCTCAAAGGTCATCTAGTCCAAACCCCCTGCACTCAGCAGGGACATCTTAGATGGAGTTCCCTCCTGGCTCCTACTATTCAACTAGAGCAGGTTGCTCAGAGCCCCATCAAACTTTATCTTGAATGTCTCCAGGAGTGAGGCATCTACCACCTCTCTGGGCAACCTGGTCCAAGCAGAAACGTGAAATGGGAAGAAACCTTTGAAATTGCAGTGCTGTGGTCATGGTCACACTATGGTCATGGTAACCAGTGTGCTTCCAGAAGAATCTCTGAAGTCTTTGGACTGTGGGAGCTCGACTCTGGTGAACTTCCACCTCTCTTCTTGTTGTTTAATCCCGAATCTTCTGCAGTTTCACTGTGCAACCACATGTGAATGGCTTCCTTTTTGTCTCCACTTCCCTCTGCCTTTTGTGGTCAAGCCAATCCAGAAGAAGGCAGGAAGTCTACTAAAGACCCAAGCTCACACTCTGGTGTCCATCAGCTACATGGCCAAAGAAAGTCCATTCATCTCTGGGAAATAAACATCTCCTCCAGAATGAATTCAAAGGCAAATGGCTTGGGTTGGAAAGGACCTTTGAAAGTCATCAGTCCATGCCCCCTGCAGCCAGCAGGCACATCTTCAACTAGAGCAGGCAGCTCAGACATCCATGGACCTACATCTAAGACATCTCCACATCTTTGGGGTGTGTACACAGTTTACTCTAACCAGCTGGTGAATTCTCTCCAGTTAAGTCAGGTGGCAGCAAGTATCTGAGATACTTAAGACACCAGCAGTGACTAGGTGTGCTCATGACATCATGTTGTCCACAGCTCCTTCTTTTGTGGCCACAACTGAGACACAAAGCAATAAGTCAGAAGCAACTAGAGAATGCTGAAGTACACAACAAGCATTCTTGGCACAGTTTCCTGCCAGGAAAGGCAACACAAAGCCACAGTCCAGCTCATGATGGTTCTTCAGCTACTAATGATTGAAAACAGCCAAGCTCTGAAGTCTTCTCACAACTACTAACTACAAAGCAACATTTTTTTAATGGAGATGCAACTCATCAAGTAGTTGAGAAGCAAGAAGACTCTGAGGAGTAAGAAGCCTTTCAAGTTGTCCCTTGGGGTTTTTTAGGTTATCCCTCCCACAAGCTGCATGTTCCAGTCAGGTAACATCCAAGAGGATGGATGCAAACCAGTAACTTCTGGAGAAGGTGGCAGGAGAGCAAAGCTCTAAGTGAAGGTTGGTTAAAATGTGATTATTTATTCCTGTGATCTCAAGGTTGGAACCAGCATTGAGGAAGATGCAGCTACAGGGACAATGTATAGAGTTCTTGGAGCAACCTTGGAGGAACCAGCTCCTGTTCTCCACTTCTCCTAATTAGTGGGACAATGCCCATTAGCACCACACTAAGTACTTCAGAATGGACCTATTAAGGGATCTCCACATATCTTGAGGCAGTACAAGACCTCTTCCTATTCCCATGGAGCTTTCCTACTGAATTTATTTGTCTTTGACACTGCTTTCTACAGCCCTGGAGGTTCTCAGGGCACTTTGGCCCACCAAGTCTGTCCTCAAACACTTCAGGAGTCAATAAACCCAGAGAGAAAGAGACTACCCCACTGTCAATGTTCCTTCAGCTTGATGCAGGACAACCCTCACAGGACCTTGTCTGCATAGACTAAAGCCACTATGCACAGCTCAATCAAGGCATAGATCCAAGCTCAAGCTGCCCAGCAGATGTTGCAGTCAAATTTAGGCCTAGGAGAAAAGCAAATGAAGGACATGATGGCAGCAGTAGGTCTGTCTCCTGATATGAGATGATCAGAGTGATGGAGCACCTCTGCTGTGAGAGTCAGGGCTGTTCAGCCTGGAGAAGAGGAGGTTTCAGGGAGATCTTCTGGTGGCTGTCCTGAACTTAAAGGAGGTCTGAAAGATGGATGGGGGTGGACGTCTAGCCCTGTTGTGACAGGACAAGGAGTGATGCACTTAAAGTAAAAGAGGGAGATCTAGACAGAAGGAAAAAATTCTGACAAGAGTGGCGAGACCCTGGCCCAGGTTGCCCACAGAGGGGAACCAGGTCAGGTTGGATGGGTCTTTGATCAACTTGCTCTAGTTGAAGATGTCCCTGCCCATGGCAGAAAGCTTGGATTAGGTGACCTTTAAAAGTCCTTTCCAACCCAAGCCATTCAATAATTCTATGATTCATGTCCCTTGGTTCCCTTCCATTGCTCCCCACCAGTCCTACAACAAATCCACCACAGCATGCAGCCGACCAAGACCTATCTCATCACTGCAGATGCTGCAGGAGGAGAAACTGGGTTAAGCAGATCTCAGAGGAACAAGACAAGCAGCTGCCAGTGAGATGAATATTTCACAAAAAGCCATCTCATGTACCACAGCTAAGAACTCAAACCTCATCACTTGGTGTGACCTTTTGGATCTCACAGGTCCTCACATCTCCCTGAGCTGTTTTTAATGTAAAGATGGAAATTTTGCTGCCGAAAGGGAAGTTTTTCTTTCTTTTTTATGGTGAAAAGGATCTGATCACCCAAAAATCAGACTCCAAAACAGATCTGATATCCTAGATGCAACATCTGGACTTCTGTCCCTGGGACAACTATGAGCTTTGGGTGTTTGGATGCTGGCAAGCTGTGAACCGCAACTTTAAGATCCCTTCCTACCCATACTATGGATCTATGAAAATCATTTGGTTTCAACCAAATAATGGATTTGATGCATGAGGTACAGAAAGCCATGAATAAATCTAGTCTACAGAAGAGAAACCACTTCTCCAGGTCCCCGAGTCCTGCCACCAGCAGCACCACGTCATCCAAACACCACCAAGTTAAAGGTCCTCAGAGCAGGCCACAAAGACGGATTTGAAAGCTGCAGCACCTCTGCTCTGAGGACAGTTTGAGAGAATTGGGGTTGTCCAGCCTGGAGAAGAGAAGCTTTCAGAGAGACTATAAGGTGGACTTAAAGAACTTAAAGGGGGCTACAGGAAAGTTGGGAAAGGACCTTGATCAGACTGGGGTGATGGTTTCAAACTACAAGAGGGAGGTTTAGATGAGATTAGAAATAAATTCTACATTGGGAGGGTGGTGGGACACTAGGAGATGTTGCCCAGAGAGGCTGGAGATGCCCCATCCTTGGAACTACTCCAGGTCAGGTTGTTTGAGGCTCTGAGCAACCTGCTCTAGTTGCAGATGTCCCTGCTGCGTGCAGTGGGGTTGGACTAGATGCCCTTTAAGGTCCTTTCCAGCCCAACCCATTCAATGATTCCATCACTTTAAATTCATCAGAAGAAACCTGAGCTCGTCTGCACTGTCATCAAGACCACCAGGCACATCTCTTGCATCAAATAATAGGCACATACCAAGGTTAAGAACAAGTTTTGCACACGCTGGCCACCCACAAAGCTCAGCACTCAGATGTCCCTTGGACATGTTGATCTCCTGAGTCACTATCTAATTGATATCTCTGCCCCATCATCCTCCTGATCACCATCTTTACTCATTACTGCAGCTCTTTTCTTCCTACCTCCAACTGGCTTTAATTGCTGTGCCCTTCTCTTTTGAACCTTTGAACCCTTTCTTCTGCTCCAGCTGTCACCTGACAGAAAGCAAACCTGCTGCCGGTTGGGTTTCTTCACCAAAGATCTGAGCAGCTCTTGCTCACCTGCACCCCCAAGCAACTAGAAACAGAGAATCAAAGAATCAGAATGGTTTGGCTTGTAAGAGACCTTTGAAGGTCATCCAGTCCAACCAACCTGCAGTCAGCAGGACTATCTTCAATTAGAGGAGGTTGGTTAGAACCCCATACAACCTGACCTGGAATGATTCCAGGGATTGGATACCTACCACCTCTCTGGGCAACCTGGGTGTTGTCCTGGTGGTGTCCCACCACCCTCACAGTGAAGAATTTCTTCCTCGAATCAAGTCAAAATCTCTACCTTTTTGTTTGAACTCATCACCTCTTGCCCTGCCCCAACAGGTCCTGCTGAAGAGTGTCCTATCCTCACCTAGAGCCTCATCCAACCTGAACTGGAATGTTTCCAAGGATGGGGCATTTCCCACCCCTCTGGGCAACCTGGTCAAGTGTCTTATCACTCTCCCAGTGAGGAACTACTTCTCTCTAGTCTAAGTCTCCCTATTTCAGTTGGTAAGGACTTGGTAACTGATGCCTTCATGCCTCATCACCCACCCAGAAGAAACCTTGCAGGATTCCCAGGATAATTTAGATCTAATTTAGATATTCCAAGGATAGTGAGATAGCCTTCCCCCTCTCCTCAGGGCTGTGGGGAAGAGAAGCTCTTAACCTGCCTGCTGTGGATAGAATAGGCATCTTCCAGGCTCCCAACCCCACTGGCAGACAAGGGAATGCTCTGACAGGACATCCATCCACCTGTAGATACCAACCAGAGCACTCAGATCAACCAACCCCTTTGTCAGCACTTGCTACATGTCCTCTCAAATCTTACTGCCATGAAACCATCAACCCTTGCCCCAGGGAGGACAATGGAGATGATGGAAACTCAGTTGGTGAAACCAGCCAGTAAAGTATCACAGAATGGTGCGGGTTGGAAGGGAGCTCTGGAGATCATCCTGGCTAAAGCAGGCTGGCCAATGATCCCAATGTCCAGATGGGTTTGGAATCTCTGCAAATAAGGAGACTCCACAACCTCTCTGGGCAGCCTGATACAGGGCTCTGAACCCTCCAAGCCAAGAGGTTTCTCCTGATGGTACCTCCTGGCTTCCGGTTTGTGCCCACTGCTCCTTGTCCTATCACTGGGCACCACTGAGAAGAGTCTGGGCCCATCTGCTTGATACCTAGCTCTCCTTAAAGTGGTCCATTTTGGTTGGTTGATTTGTTTCTAACCAAATATTGGAGGAGGTCACCTAACAAGCCCTGCTCATTGTCCCCATGCTTAGCTCAGCAGCTGAGTTCCATGAGGAACTGCGGTGGAGGAAGCAGCAGCAGCATTTTTCTGCCTCCCCAGCCTCACCCATGGGGCTAATTAATATTTCTTAAGCACCACACCCCTAATTACCATCGATTGAAGCGCCCACAAAAGGCTCTTTGGTCTCCATAGTTTGACTTGGATTTTGCCTGTGGATTTTCCACACTGCAGAAGACCCATTATTAAGTCCCTGGTTTTAATTAGGGCATCAAATCCCTCCTGATTAGAGTACAAAAAGCCAATGGCGCTGAAATGAAGAGCACAGAAAAAACCTCCTTCTCCTCCCGCAGCTCATTGAGAAGATATTTCCATCCACAGCAAAGGGTGACACGTCCCAGACGGTGACACACACTCAAGCCCTGCGGTGGAAGAGCTTGGAGATGAGATGAAAGCTCAACTTATTAGCATAAATTAGGATAGAACAGATTGAGCAATGCTCAGGAGGACCTGGCGCAGCTCTTGAGGTTTTAGGTTGCTCCAGAGCTGGACAGACTTCCTTGGAAGATCAGGTGTGGTGAGGCTTGGAAACATGGAATGGTGGGGGTGGGAAGGGACCTCTGGAGATCATCCAGTCCAACCTCTCTGCTAAAGCAGGGTCACCTACAGCAAGCTGTCCAGGATTCCAATGTCCAGGTGGGTCTCTCCATAGGAGATTCCACAGCTTCTCTGGGCACCCTACTCCAGGACTCTGTTGCCCTCAAAGCCAAAAGGTTTCTACTCAAAGTCAGAAGTTTCTCCTCATGTTCAGAACTCCTAGGTTTCCAGCTTGTGCCCATTGTCCCTTGTCCTGTCACTGGGCACCACTGACAAGACTTTGGCCCCAGTGTCTTGCCCCCCAGCCCCCCCTTTAGCTCTTGCTGAGCACTGAGCAGATCCCCTCTCAGGCTGCTCTTTTTCAGGCTCAACAGCTCCAGGGCTCTCAGCCTTTCTTCCTCACAGAGATGCTCCAGGACCCTCAGCATTCTCTGGCACTCTACTAGACTCTCTTCAGTAGTTCCCGGTCTCTCCTGAAGTGGGGAGCCCAGAACTGGACCTAGTTCTCCAGCTGTGTCCTCACCAGGGCAGAGCAGAGTGGGAGGAAAACTGCCCTTGTCCTGCTGGCCATACTCTTTTTCATGAGCCACAGGTGACCAGTGGTCTTCTTGGCCAGGTCACGTTGCTGGCTCATGGGCAACTTGTCCACCAGCACTCCCAGCTCCTTCTCTCCAGTGCTGCTTTCCAGAAGGTCACCACCCCTCACCTGAACTGAATAATTTAAAAAACATTAAAGTTGGAAAAGACTCCAAGATCACCAAGCTTATGTGATCTGGTGCCTCCACGACCATCCTGTGCTCACATGGGCCGTGGACCTTGACCACATCCGCTGTCTGCACAAGACACGGGTGGAGAACAGAGCCAGCAGTGTTTCTCCAAGCCCTCTGGAGTGGTTCCATGTGGTCACAGCAAGTGAGGGCGGAAGAAAGGGATAAAGGGCACGGCTGTTCTTCTGCCAGCTTCATCTCAATAGTCACAGCATCATTGACTCATTTAGATTGGAAAAGACCTTTGAGATCATCGGGGTGAACCATCAACCCAACACTGCCAAGTCCTCAACCACTTCTCGAGCTCACCTTTGGCTCTATGAAGGAGTTGGCCACCTGAGCACGAGCATTCGGTGGGGAGGGAGCTGAAGGAAGGAGGAATGCTTGACACCTTCAGTCCAAAGACCCAAACTGTGAAGCTAATTGAACCCCGCCCCCCCCCGCCCCGTGGAAAGCAGATCTTCAGCAACAGCAGGCAGCTTTGAAGCATGGCAGCAAAGCTCAGTCCAGAAGCCCATCAAGCTTCTGCTGTCAAAACTGCTGACAGATCTCCATCTGTCCAGGAAGAGACTCCGGTTGTCCCCTCCCTCCACCGTCCTCGCTCTCCTCAATGGCTTAGCTGCTGACAGCTTCAGAAGGAAGTTGGTGACTTGCGGGCTGCTCTGTTTGCAAGTAGAGTGGAACCAGGTTTCAAGTTGTCCTGCCCCAAAGGCACTGTCCCAAAACCAAGAGAAGAGTTTCAGTGGAGTGTTTTATCATCTCGGTTCTCACATCCAGGGATGTGACAGAGCTCAGTGAAGTGGAAGAAAGTCACGTTCACAAACCCATCTGCATGTCAAACCTGCTATCAGGGCCACCAGTGATGTAAGGTTGTGGTATTTAGGCTTGGAACATTTATGCTGTGATGACAGGCTGAGAGAACTGGGGTTGTACAACCTGGGGAAGGGAAGGCCCTGGGGAGACCTTCTGGTGGCCTTTCAGGACATCAAGGGGGTTACAGGAAAGATGAAGACTGGCCTTTTAGCAGGACCTGTTGTGACAAGACAAGGGGTGATGGTTTGAAACTAAGAGAGAGAGATTTAGTCTGGAGAGAAGGAAAAAATGTTTGACACTGATGGTGGTGAGACCCTGGCCTGTGTTGCCCAGAGAGGTGGGATATGCCCCATTCCTGGAACCATTCCAGGTCAGGTTGTTTGGGACTTTGAGCAACTTGCTCTAGTTACAGATATCCTTGCTGACTACAGGAGCTTGGACTAGATGAGCTTTAAAGATCCCTTCCCACACTAACCATTCTAAGAGCCTATGAACTGTAAACTTGATGCCCACCTCCTTCCATAAAGAAGTCCTGTCATCCCTTTATCCTCCATCTCACAGCAGCCCTCCAGGCTCCTCAGGAGACAAGTCTTCAGGGGAGACCTTCTTCTTCATTTTGGCTGGTGACACATCTACTCTAAAGGTCTAATTTGGGGTGCTCTGCAGATGGGGCTGCCAAAGTACATCACAGAATCAGAGTACCTTTGGTTGGAAGAGACCTTCAAGATCATTCAGTCCAACCTTTGACCCAGCACTGCAAGATTGCCACTAAAGCATGTCCCTAAGCACCAGGTGCACAGCCTTTTAAATACCCCCAGGGGTGGTGACTCCACCACTGCCCTGGGCAGGCTATTGCAGTGGGCAGGCTGTCTCCAGAGGACCTGGCAGTGAGCCCTCTTCTCCAAGGCTGTGTAGGTGATGGCACTGCCCTCCCATCCCATCCTTCCCCAGTGTTTTGCAAGAGAAGGAGCCAGAGAGAAGCTGTCTGCTGGGGCCAGACAACTCTTTTCTGAAAGAGTCCTAATTAACTGGGCTCCTAAATATGTGAGGCTGAGATGGAGAAACAAGGAGTTGCTTCTTCTGCTGGGGTTGCAGAAAGTATCTTGAGCACATCCAAAGAAGGGGAACAAAGTTGGTGAAGGCCTGGGAAAACTTGTGAGGATTGGTCAAGGGACCTGGGGTTGTTCAGCCTGGAGAAAATGAGGAGACCTTCTGGCTCTCTCCAACTCCCTGAAAGGAGACTGAAGCCAGGTGGAGGTTGATCTTTCAGGAAATGGCCTGAGGTTGCCCCAGGGGAGCTTTAGGTTGGCCATGAAGAACAATTTCCTCATGCAAAGTGTTGTGAAGGCCTGGCCCAGACTGCCCAGGAGTTTCCATCCCTGGAAGGGTTTTGAAGCTGTGGAGATGTGGTGCTGAGGGACATGGTTTAGCAGTGGGCTTAGTAGTGCTGGGTTAACTGTTGTAGTCAATGATCTTAAAGGCCTCTTTCAACCAAAACAATTAAGTGATTCTATGACTCCAAGTTTCCAATCCACTCATTTCAGAGCCCATTCTCAGTGTGCCAGCCATAAGAACCTCACTAGAGGCTGCAAGAAGTTCAGAAGAGTCATTAGAACCAGGAGACCACTCAGTAACCACACAAGTTATTTCCCACTTACAGATCCCCTAATCCCGATGCTTTGAGACAACAGGAACCTGCTTCAGATCAGATTAAGAAAAAAAAAGAAAAAAAAAGAAAATTAGGAAGAAAAGAGAAGCTTGACCTCACCACACATTAGTTCTGAGCTGGAAGCTGCAGCAGATGCCTGCAAAGGGCATGAAGAACAGGTTTTGATTGGAAAAGGAGAAAGAGACCTCATAGAAGAGGTCCTTCTGGCAAGCCAGAACCTTCCACCAGGACAAGGTAAAACCCCATTTTGCACAAGCAGCAGCAGTTTGGAGAAGACCAGGATGAGCTGTGGTGTAATTAGCAGAAGATCTGGGCTTTCAATCCTACATATTTAATGTGTCTCAGGCAAGCAGTCGAGAACTGACATGGCCTAATCCATTTTTAATGCTCCACATTCTTCTCCTTGCTGCTGCTTTCCACCTAAAACACGTCCCCAGTAACCATTTATCCTGAGAGCTTCAGAATTTTGTGTTGAAGGAAAATTATAGCAGAGGGAGATGATTCTCCTGGCTTGATTTCATCCCAGAAATGACTTGTTTTCTGCTGATTGCTTTAGGACTGTTGGAAAAAGCTCTTTTATTCATGTCAGAGGCCTCCTGAGATGTTAATATCAGCCCAGTAGACACAGTGGTGGGCTGGTAGCCATCATGCTCTGACAGCTGCTTTTCAAAATTCACTGATTTCCCCCCCTTTTCTACTTAAGGATATCTCTCCACCCCAACTCACTCCACTTTGTTCCTATTAGGCTCAACAATGGCCATCAACCTTCTGTCAAACAAACTCTCCTCCTCCTTGTACATCCAATGTGATTTAATTGTTATTTCAGTAGGAGCTACAGTAGGACCAGGGGTGATGGTCTGCATCTCAAAAAGGGGAGATTCATACTGGAGAGAAGGAAGAAATTCTTAATGCTGAGGGTGATGAGATCTTGGATCAGGTTGCCCAAAGAGGTGGCAGATGCCTCATCCCTGGAACCATTCCAGGTCAGATTGGATAGGGTTCTGAGCAAACTGTTAAAGATCACAGAATCCCAGCATGGTGGGTGTAGGAAGGGACCTCTGGAGGTCATCTAGTCCACCTCCTTTGCTAAAATAGGACCACCTAGAGCAGGACACCAAGGATCACAATGTCTAGGAGGGTTTGGAATCCAGAGAAGATGACTCCACAACCTCTTTGGGCAGCATTGGAACACTGCTTCCAGTGTTCTAGCACGCTCAAGTCAAGATGTTTCTCCTCATGAAGCCTTCTGGGTTCCACTTCGTGCCTGGTGACCCATGGCCTGTCACTGGGTGCCACTGAGAAGGGTCTAGCCCTTGCCTCTTGCCCCCCACCCTTTAGCTCTTGCTGAGCATTAAGCAGATCCCCTCTCAGGCTGCTCTTCTCCAGGCCAAACAGCCCCAGGGCTCTCAGCCTTTTCCTCCTCATGGAGATGCTCCAGGCCCCTCAGTAGCTTTGGAGCCTACACTGGAGAGAGTAGTTCCCTGTCTCTCTTGAATCTTGGAGCCCAGAACTGGACTCAGTCCCCCAGCTGTTTCCTCACTAAGGCTGAGTAGAAGGGGAGAAGAACCTCCCTTGACTAGCTGGCTACATCCTTCTTCACACTCCCCAGGAGTCCATTTGCCTTTTTGGCCATGAGGGCATACTGCTGGCTCATGGTTCATTTTCAACAGCTGAAAACACAAGGAGCTGGGTTAGTCCCATTTTCAGTAGCACACTTCCTTCTTTTGGCCTCTATCTCAGATCCTGCAGCTCCTCTTCAATCACAAAATTCCAGGGTTTGCCAAGATTCCTTTTCCTGGGAGCTCTGATCAGACCAAACAGTTTTTATCACCACTTGAAAATGAGTCTTGAACTAATGCCTGAAACCACACTTGAGCTTCCAGCTGTCTTCAGCTCACCAAACAACTTGGAGAAAGGCTCTCTGAATAACATCTCCTGTTTCCCAAACCCTACCCTTGGGAAGAGCTTGACCTACTTGGCAGGAACTTGAAGAAGCTCTGCTCTGGTTTGGGTTTTTTCCTCTCTTTTTAACGACTTAAGACAAATGGGAAGCAACAGAGAGGTGGGAATTGCACAGTCCTTAGCAGAGCAGCCCAGGGATGATTTGAGAAGACTATTAGTATCATTTTGGGTTTTAATCCCCCATTCAACTGGTCAAAAGCCAAAGCAAACAAAGTTTCTGGTGTGCATCAGCAGCTGTCCAATGTAGGCTTGTAGATGAGGTGAGGGGTCCTAAAAAAGGACCAGCAGCAAAGGTTGGATTAATGTTTTTCCACTCAACATGGCACAGATCAGCATCAATGCCCACCTTCCAGTTTCTCTTGACTACCTTGATTTAGACCAATCTCCATAGGGTTAAGGGCAGAGGCTTCACAGAATCATCAAGTAATTTTGGTTGGAAGAAATCTTTAAGACCATAGAATCACAGAATTGTTTTGGCTGGAGAAGATCTCTAAAAATCACCGAGTCCAACTATGAATCCAACACCACCATGTCCTGCAGTGCTGTATCTACACATTTCTTGAATGCCTTCAGTCCAAGCATTCAGCAGGGCTTTGGGTCTTCCTGCCAAGAAGATATTGGGCTGTCTGCATCAGGGAGGAAGAAAAAGTGCTTCCAGGGCTTCTCCAGGGTGAAACAAGAACTCAGGTGCTCCGCAGGTAGCAGAGGGAGGCAAAAATTGAGTAGACAAGACTAGGATGGGACAGGACAGGACACTGTTGCATTCTGGGCCCCTGACTCGAAGGGCATTGAGGGGCTAGAGTGGGTGGAAGGAAAGACAATGAAGATGGTGAGGGGTCTGGAGAACTTCTGAGGAGCAGCTGGGGGACCTGGGGTTGTTCTGCCTGGAGAAAAGAAGGCTGAGGGGAGAACTTCTGGTTCTCTATAGCTCTCTGAAAGGAGGTTGAAGGTGAGTGGGCGTTGGTCTCTTCTCCCAAGGAACAAGTGGCAGGACAAGAGAAATTGGCTTCAAGTTGCCCCAGGGGAGGTTTAGGTTGGACACAAGGCACAATTTCTTATGGAAAGTGTTGCCAAGGTCTGGCCCAGGCTGCCCAGGGCAGTAGTAGAGTCTCCATCCCTGGAGGGGTTTCAAAGCTGTGTGGAGATGTGGTGCTGTGTACAGATGCTGACCTGGTAGTGTTGCATTAAGAGTTGGATTTGATGGTCTGAAAGGTCTCTTCCCACCTAAACTGTTCCATGATTCTCCGTGCTATGTAGATGGAGCCTGAGACCACTCCTCTCATCATGGATTTGCACATTCCAAACTAGCTGAAGTGTCCAGGCACCTTCAAGTGTGATAAATTCCGATTGGAATTTTGTGCTGCTACCACAAGAAGTGTATGAGCAGAGCAGACTGCCCCAGCTCAAGAGAAATGACAAACCTGGGAGCTGCTCATTTTTGCTCCTCCTTAAACTACTGAGAATTAGGAAGAGAAAAAGAATAGCACAGAGTCATAGAGTAGTTTGGATAGGAAGTGACCTTCAAAGGTCATCCAGTCCAATCTTCTTGCAGTCAGCAGGGATATCTGCAACTAGAGCAGGTTGCTCAGAGCACCAACCAACCTGAGCTGGAATGGTTCCAGGAATGGGGCATCTACCACCTCCCTGAGCAACCTGGGCCAAGGTCTCACCACCCTCACAGTAAAGAATTTCTTCCTGACATCTCATCTAAATCTCCCTATTTTAGTTGGAAATCCATCACCCCTTGTCCTATCACAGCCCTCCTTGATCAAGGTCCCTGCCTAACTCCTGAAGTCCCTTTGAAGTCTTGGAAGGCCATCAGAAGTTCTCCCTGGAGCCTTCTCTTCTCCAGGCTGAACAATCCCAATTCTCTCAGCCTGGCCTCACAGCAGAGGGCTTCCAGCCCTCCCAGCATTGTTGTGGCCTCCTCCAGCCTCACTCACAGTATCACAGTATAAGCAAGGTTGGAAGAGACCTCAAAGATCATCAAGTCCAACCCATTACCACAGACCTCGAGACTAGACCATGGCACCAAGTGCCACGTCCAAACCTGCCTTGAACACCTCCAGGGACGGCGACTCCACCACCTCCCTGGGCAGCCCATTCCAGTAGTGAATGACTCTCTCTCCTCACCTCGAGCCTAAACTTCCCCTGGCACAGCTTGAGACTGTGTCCTCTTGTTCTGGTGCTGGTTGCCTGAGAGAAGAAAGCAACCTCCTGCTGGCCACAACCACCCTTCAGGTAGTTGTAGACAGCAATAAGGTCTCCCCTGAGCCTCCTCTTCACCAGGCTAAACAATCCCAGCATGTCTCTGCTGGGCTGAGGACTCCAGAGCTGGCCCCAGCACTGCAGGTGGGGTCTCAGCAGAGCGACAGAATCCTCTACCTCTACCTGCTGCCCACACTGCTGGGGATCAGCCCAGGACAGGGCTGGCTCTGAGCTGGGAGTGTGCAGTGCTGGCTCACGTGCCATTTTCATAGGACAGGACATTTTCCATTGGAAGGAACCTATGATGATCATCTAGTGCAAATAAATCACCCCTGCCCTAGGTGATCCTGCTCTAGCAGGGGGGTTGGACTAGGTGATCTCCAGATGTGTCTCCCAACCCCCATCATTCTGTGATTCTAAAGAGTACCAGTGGACACTTATAAGATGAAATCTGTTCCACCATAAAGCTGTTGGACTTCTCGAGGGTCTCCTGCTCTTCTGTCAAACACAGAACTAAGCCAATTTTCTCCCTGCATCATGACTTAGTTTTGCTCCAACTCACCCACAGCCAAGGCTTAGAGATTGCTGTTCCTACTTCTCCTCCTTGTCCCACAGCCTGGATGCTTCTCTTTCTTGGATGAAAAGGTCCCTTTGTTCCCACGTGGTGATGGCATTCGGCTTTGGGGCTGGAGTTTCTTGGCAGGGACAAAGATCTGAGCCAAAGTCCCAACTCGTCGCCGATGCCCACGTAGCACCGGGACAGACCGACCTTGTTCTGGAGAATGGCAACAAGTCCACGCTCCTGTGACTTGGAAAGTTCACTGCACTCAACATTTGCTCTATGTGTGCTGCTGGCACTGTCAGTGGGTGAAAAACCCACCCAAGTGAGAGGATTTCAGCACCCAGCTCCAACTTGTGTTCAATCTTCTTCATGCCTCTAGAAAACACAAAAGCTCTGGGGACAAGGAGACTCCCCATAGGTTTGACAACATCTACTGCAATGAGTTTTGTCTTCTGCTGGCACCTACTAATTGCTGAAGAGCAATGAAGATGCTCCTCATTCGGAGGAAGCTTTGCCACCTCAGCATAGCTCAGAAGAGCTTCTGAAGTTGTTTGCAGTGGTTTATTCACCCATAAAACAACAACATACCCTATGGCACAGGAGATCAGGAGAGACAGTCAGAAAATCCTCCAGCTAAAGGTCACAGAAACAGCCTCCAGACCCTCTGTGCTGAAGACAGCCTAGAAGGTGAAGCAAGGAGCACCACAGCTGAGGGACAATGCCTCCTCTAATGAACAAAGTCAATCCAGGCTGGCCAGTTTCACCAGTCCTCTCAGAGATGTCAGCTGTCATCTGATTCTTCTCATCCTGTTCTACTCAAGGCTAAAGTGGAGCTGGGAAGGAATTCCCATCCTCAACTCCCTTCCACCACCTCAGGGCTGGGGTGGCTTGAACCAACAAGGGCAGAGAGGAGAAGCACAAATGCAAGCTAGGTGGGTGACGAGTGGGTCGAGAGCAGCCCTGTGAATGACTTGGGGGTGTTGGTTGATGAAACACTCAACACGAAGGAAGTAAGGAAGGTCTTCATTGTGAGGGTGGTACAACACTGCAACAAGTTGCTCTGAGAGGTGCTCCAGATGCTCCACACCTGGAAGTGTTCAAGGCCAGGTTGGATGGGCCTCTGAGCAACCTGGTCTAGTGGAAGGTGTCCCCCAGTGTAGCAGAGTGGGTTGCACTAGATGATCATGAAGCTCTCTCCCAAGCCAACCCAGTCATAATCACAATTCTATGACTTGGCCAAAGACACTAAGTTGTGAAATAGCCATCATGAGCTGAGACCCAAGAACCTCCTGAGAAATG
Source organism: Ramphastos sulfuratus (assembly GCA_013399055.1). Taxonomy (NCBI): domain Eukaryota; kingdom Metazoa; phylum Chordata; class Aves; order Piciformes; family Ramphastidae; genus Ramphastos; species Ramphastos sulfuratus. The sequence continues at coordinate 49,673 of WBNM01013024.1, read as the reverse complement.
TTTAAAGGAACATCTTGGAGGTCACCAACTCTTAGTTGCGTCCATCACACACCACCTGGACCTTATGTGGTACCTCTTATTCCCCTTGCACAATTTCCATCCTCCCCACCCTCCTTTGTGGGGCCTAGTAGCACATCTGCAATGTTGCGAGCAGTAGATGGTTCCTGCTCTGAAGAACTTGTGGTTTGAAAAAAGAGGGTCAAGAAAGTCAATCAAAATGATTGACAGTCATAGGCATTGTGCTCTTTGAGATGGTTGTCTTGATAAATCCACCTGGAAGAACTCATCCAACTTCAAAGGGTCTGGGATGAGCCACAATGACCACCTAGTGCCCTGGTGATTGGAGAGCTGAAGGATGAGTAAAAAATCTGCCCCTCTGCTGATGCAAGTGGACCAGGGACGTGGCCACTGGGCAGCGGTGGAGTTTTGGCAAGGTGGGAACATGCTGCCCTCCACCTCCTTAACCCACTTCTTACACTGCTAAGTAGGACCACTGCTTCCTTGCTTCTGGAGATTTGGGTCCAGTTCTGGACTCCACAGTTCAAGTGAGACAGGGAACTGCTGAAGAGAGTTCAGCAGAGGCTGTGAAGATGCTGAGGGGTTTGAAGCATCTCTCTGAGGAGGAAAGGCTGAGAGGCCTGGGGCTGTTGAGCAGCCTGAGAGGATCTACCCAATGCTCAGCAAGAGCTGAAGGATGGAGAGTGAGAGGCTGAGGTCAGACCCTTGTCAGTGGTGCCCAGGAACAGGCCAAAGGGCACTGGCCACAAAATGGAACCCAGGAGCTTCAATCAGGAGAAACCTCTTGGCTTGGAGAGTTCAGAATCCTGGAGAAGGCTGCTCAGAGAGGTTGTGGAGTCTCCTTCTGCAGAGAGATTTCAAAGCCACCTGGACATTGTGATGCTGTGCAACCTGCAGTGGACAGCCCTACTTNTAGGTTTGACAACATCTACTGCAATGAGTTTTGTCTTCTGCTGGCACCTACTAATTGCTGAAGAGCAATGAAGATGCTCCTCATTCGGAGGAAGCTTTGCCACCTCAGCATAGCTCAGAAGAGCTTCTGAAGTTGTTTGCAGTGGTTTATTCACCCATAAAACAACAACATACCCTATGGCACAGGAGATCAGGAGAGACAGTCAGAAAATCCTCCAGCTAAAGGTCACAGAAACAGCCTCCAGACCCTCTGTGCTGAAGACAGCCTAGAAGGTGAAGCAAGGAGCACCACAGCTGAGGGACAATGCCTCCTCTAATGAACAAAGTCAATCCAGGCTGGCCAGTTTCACCAGTCCTCTCAGAGATGTCAGCTGTCATCTGATTCTTCTCATCCTGTTCTACTCAAGGCTAAAGTGGAGCTGGGAAGGAATTCCCATCCTCAACTCCCTTCCACCACCTCAGGGCTGGGGTGGCTTGAACCAACAAGGGCAGAGAGGAGAAGCACAAATGCAAGCTAGGTGGGTGACGAGTGGGTCGAGAGCAGCCCTGTGAATGACTTGGGGGTGTTGGTTGATGAAACACTCAACACGAAGGAAGTAAGGAAGGTCTTCATTGTGAGGGTGGTACAACACTGCAACAAGTTGCTCTGAGAGGTGCTCCAGATGCTCCACACCTGGAAGTGTTCAAGGCCAGGTTGGATGGGCCTCTGAGCAACCTGGTCTAGTGGAAGGTGTCCCCCAGTGTAGCAGAGTGGGTTGCACTAGATGATCATGAAGCTCTCTCCCAAGCCAACCCAGTCATAATCACAATTCTATGACTTGGCCAAAGACACTAAGTTGTGAAATAGCCATCATGAGCTGAGACCCAAGAACCTCCTGAGAAATGTTTAAAGGAACATCTTGGAGGTCACCAACTCTTAGTTGCGTCCATCACACACCACCTGGACCTTATGTGGTACCTCTTATTCCCCTTGCACAATTTCCATCCTCCCCACCCTCCTTTGTGGGGCCTAGTAGCACATCTGCAATGTTGCGAGCAGTAGATGGTTCCTGCTCTGAAGAACTTGTGGTTTGAAAAAAGAGGGTCAAGAAAGTCAATCAAAATGATTGACAGTCATAGGCATTGTGCTCTTTGAGATGGTTGTCTTGATAAATCCACCTGGAAGAACTCATCCAACTTCAAAGGGTCTGGGATGAGCCACAATGACCACCTAGTGCCCTGGTGATTGGAGAGCTGAAGGATGAGTAAAAAATCTGCCCCTCTGCTGATGCAAGTGGACCAGGGACGTGGCCACTGGGCAGCGGTGGAGTTTTGGCAAGGTGGGAACATGCTGCCCTCCACCTCCTTAACCCACTTCTTACACTGCTAAGTAGGACCACTGCTTCCTTGCTTCTGGAGATTTGGGTCCAGTTCTGGACTCCACAGTTCAAGTGAGACAGGGAACTGCTGAAGAGAGTTCAGCAGAGGCTGTGAAGATGCTGAGGGGTTTGAAGCATCTCTCTGAGGAGGAAAGGCTGAGAGGCCTGGGGCTGTTGAGCAGCCTGAGAGGATCTACCCAATGCTCAGCAAGAGCTGAAGGATGGAGAGTGAGAGGCTGAGGTCAGACCCTTGTCAGTGGTGCCCAGGAACAGGCCAAAGGGCACTGGCCACAAAATGGAACCCAGGAGCTTCAATCAGGAGAAACCTCTTGGCTTGGAGAGTTCAGAATCCTGGAGAAGGCTGCTCAGAGAGGTTGTGGAGTCTCCTTCTGCAGAGAGATTTCAAAGCCACCTGGACATTGTGATGCTGTGCAACCTGCAGTGGACAGCCCTACTTTAGTAGACATTCTCCAGAGGTCCCTTTCAAACTTCCCCACTATGCTGGGACTCTGTGATTCTTCACAAGAAAAGCAATGTATGGCCACCAGAACATCAGCATGGGCCAGAACCTCACAAATAATTATGCTTTGAGGGATTTTTTTTTTTTTTTTTTTGGGGGGGGGGGGGGTTAATAGAGACATTTTCCAAGCAATGTTCTCCACTTCTGAATCCAGCTGACAGATTCCAAGCTCCTTGACATCTCTGTAATTAGCCATCAACAGCTGACTGAGACTTTGATGAGGCTGCTATATTTGCAGCCTTTTAGCGTTATTCATCCTGAAGGACCATCCTTCACCCTGCAAACTCAAGTTATGAAGACACCAAAAAAGCTTCTGCAAGGATTGAGGTGTGGAGGGATGTCAGCACTTGGCAATTTCCTGCTCTTTTTTTTTTGCCCTGAGCACTCAGGGAAAAAAAAAGAGATGCGAGGATCCAAATCCTCAAGCGAAGGACAGCAGCACGTGATGAAGTTGACTGGAGCAAAGCAGCTTCTCAGCAGGCATCTGATTAGGAAGAGGCAAGATCTCCAGGGAGAAGAGCAGAGTCTTGTTGAAGCACCTCTGTTTGTCCCTCTTTGCCTCCTTTCTGTGTCTTCCCACTCAAACTGAGATGTTCTGCAGCATTTCTGAGACCTATTTGCCTGTCAAAGCTGCATCTCAATATTGTTACCGTGCATGATCAGTAACTAGCCCTGATCTTCTTTATGTGGACAGGCAGGATGGGGTCACTCCTTATTTCCCCACCTCTGTGTGAACGCTACAAAGGATGCAGAGTGATCATCAAATGGTTTGGGTTGAAAGGGACATTTGAAGGTCATCATGTCAAGGAGTATCTGCAACTAGAGCAGGTTGCTCAGAGCCACAAAACCTGACCTGGAATGGTTCCAGGGATGGGGCATTTCCCACCTTCTGGGCAGCCTGGGCCACCCTTACCACCCTCATCATAACAAATTTATTCCTGCTCTGCAGTCTAAACCTCCCTTTTTTGAGTTTCAAACCATCGCTCCTTGTCCTGTTCCAAGAGACCCTGCTTAAAACTGTCCCCATCCTCCTTGAAGCACCCTTTAAGTACTGGAAGGCCACCAGAAGGTCTCCCTGGAGCCTTCTCTTCCCCAGGTTGAAAAACCCCAACGCTCTTTGGGGGTTGCCCTGCTGGAAAGCAGCTCCATGGAGAAATCCTGGTGGACAGCAAGTTCTGCATGGGCCAGCAATGTGTCCTTGTGGCCAAGAGAGCCAATAGCATCCTGGAGTGCATCAGAAAAGTGCAGCCAGGAGGTCCAGGGAGGTTCTTCTTCCCCTCTACTTTGCTCTAGTGAGACCACATCTGGAATAGTGTGTCTAGTTTTGGTCTCCCTAGTTCAAGAGAGACAGGGACCTGCTGGAAAGAGTCCAGTGGAGAGTCACAAGGATGACTGGGGCACTTGAGCATCTCCCCTACAAAGAGAGACTGAGAAATCTGTGGCTGTTTAGTCTGGAGAAGAGAAGANGAGGTGGTGATGAAGGGATGGAGATGAAAAGAGGAAGGTGGGGGAAAAGGATGGAGATAGAGAGGAAAGGAGGAAGATGGGCGAGAAGTGGGAGTAAAAAAAAAAAATTAAAACCAACCTATAGAGAAAAAAAAAAAAGGTGGTCCTGCTCTGGCAGGGAGGTTGGTGATCCTTTGAGGTCCCTTTCAGACCCTAACATTCTGTGACTGTGACTCTCTCAGACTAGCCTCACAGCAGAGCTGCTCCAGCTTCTGATCATCTTTATGGTCTTCTCTGGAGTCCAGTCCAGCAGGTCCATATCTCTCCTGTGCTGAGGATTCCAGAGCTAGCCTTAGCACTGGTGAGGTCTCAGCAGAGCAGAGAAGAGGGGCAGAATCCTCTCCCTTCACCTGCTGCCCACGCTGCTGGAGATGCAAATGCTCTACCAACCACCTGGGACCTCCATCTACCCAGGTTGCACCAAAAATGAATCAAACCCTGGGGCTCTCAGGGCTTGCCATCACTTGGAGATGGAAAACAAGGCCAAGAAGAGCAGTTAATCAAAGATCTCATGTTTAATTTCCATTAGGAGTCACCATCTAAGTGCTCAGGGTCACCATGCTGACCCACTTAACTGCAGACTAAAATACTTCAGTGCAGCTGAGCCTGCACCTGAGTCCTCATTGACCTTCATCCCATCTCTCCATTCATTGAGATCTCCTCCAGTATTTCATAGCTCTGCTCAACTGCCAGAGAAGACATCTGCAGAGTAAGCTCTGCTTTCAAGTCTAAAGCATCTCACACAGATTTGGGTCTGAGTGGTGTCAAAGTTCCTTCTGCCCTCCAGGTACAGCCATTGCCCAGCTGGCCAGCAGCCAGGTGAGCAAAGTGCTGCTGGAAATGTCCACCAGAAATTATAGAATGCACTGGGTTGGAAGGGACCTTAAAAGATCATCTAGTCCAACCCCCCTGCAGGAAGCAGGGACATCCCCAACTAGATCAGGTTGCTCAGAGCCCCATCAAGCCTGACCTTGAATGTCTCAAGGGATAGGGCTTCCACTACTTTCTGGGCAACCTGTTTCAGTGGTCCACCACCATCACAACAAAGAACTTCTTCCCAATGTCCAATCTCAATCAGGATTAAATCAGAGATTAATGAGGAAAAACAAAGGACAAAAACCAGGAAAAAGAGGTAAACATTCTGCTGGGAGGGACACTGGGTAGGAATGTAGAGATTCCCTCCATGCCATCTATGAAAGATCTGACTTGCTAGTGGTACTTTTGCAATCCTATGATGCCACTTGGGACTTGGTGGACCAAAGAAAATGCCAAAACTGCTTCCAGACCTTTTCCATAATGATTTTGATGAAGGCCAGAAACATCCTCTAGAGTACTGATCTTTGTTTCCAGAAGCCTATTTATCAAGAGAGTCCAGGAGTTCTCCTGATGGACTCGGAATGTCTAAATCCAGAAGTCTTAAAGAGCTTTTGTTCTAGGTCCTTGGTGCAGCACGTTTGAACTCAGCCATGGAAAGAAGTGAGAGTTCTGCAGGCCACGAAGATGCTCAGAGGACTGCAGCAGCTCTCCTATGAGGACAGGCTACAAGAGTTGGGGCTCTTCAGCCTGGAGAAGAGAAGGCTTCGAGGAGACCTTAGAGTGGCCTTCCAGTATCTGAAGGGGGCTACAGGAAGACTGGGGAGGGACTATTTACAAGGTCTTGTAATGACAGGACAAGGGGCAATGGGGTTGAACTGGCAGAGGGGAGATTTGGACTGGATGTTAGGAGGAAGTTCTTTACAGTGAGGGTGGTGAGGCACTGGCACAGGTTGCCCAGAGAGGTTGTGGCTGCTCTCTCCCTGAAGGGGTTCAATGCCAGGTTGGATGAGGCCTTGAGTGACCTGTACTAGTGGGAGGTGTCCCTGCCTATGGCAGGGGGGTAGAACTAGATGATCCTTGAGGTTGCTTCCAACCTTACCATTCTATGATTCTATGAGTCTGTATTTAGAGTGGAAAACAGGACATGGGAGAAATCTGAGAGTGCTGGGCCACCCAAATCATAGGACTGCTTAGGTTGGAAGAAATTTCAAAGATAAAGTCCACCCACTGCCAAGTCACCACTAAATCATGCCCATCAGCATATCTACACAGCTTCTTAATCCCTCCAAGGTCTGGGGACTCCACTACTACCCTGGGCAGCCTGGACCAGGGCTGGACAACCCTTTCCATGAAGAAATTGTTCCTGATGCCCAACCTAAAGCTCCACTAGTGCAACGAGGCCATTTCCTCTTGTCTTATCACTTGTTCCCTGGGAGAAGAGACCAAGCCCCCATGTGAGTCAAGCCTCCTTTCAGGGAGCTGTAGAGAGCCAGAAGGTCTTCCCTCAGCCTCCTTTTCTCCAGGCTAACAGAGAAGATTTTATCCATGCCCTTTACATGGCTGTTGAGGAGCATCATTCCCTGTAGAAACTGGATTCACAGATGGTGTAGCCCCCGAGGGAAAGAATCTTTTATTAACACCCAAACTCACATCACTGAGGGGATCTTTTAGTTTTATTATGAAAAAAACCATCATAGCCCAACACCAAAGGGCTTTGATTCTCCATCACAGAGGGCTTTAGCTTTCCATGCCAGAGTTTACCACTTCCCTGATTTATTTCCAACTTAGCCATAGAAATTCAACATCCTGCCTGTGAAGGGTGGAGAAATCAGAAGGATGATCAGTTGGCCTCTTCTCCCAAGGAACAAGTGATAGGACAAGAGGAAATGGCCTCAAGTTCCAGCAGGGGAGGTTTAGGTTGGACGTGACGAACAATTTCTTCCCTAAAAGGGTTGTCCATGCCTGGCCCAGGCTGCCCATGTCAGTGGTGTACTCTCCCCTTCCCTGGAGGGATTTAACAGCCATGGAGATGTGGTGCTGAGGGACATAATTTGGTCGTGCCCTGGCAGTGATGGGTTAATGAATGGACTTGATGATCTTAAAAGTATCTTCCAGTCAAAACCTGAAACTTTGGAAAAGGCTCCAGGGAGACATTCTGGTGGCCTTTCAGGACTTAAAGATAGGCCTAAATATGGGGACAGCAGGATCTTTCTAGTAGGACCTGTTGTGACATAACAAGGGGTGATGGCTTGAAACTAAAAATGGGGAGATTCAGACTGGAGAGAAGGAAGAAAAATCTCTCTGATGAGGTGGTGACACCCTATTCCAGGTTGCTCAGACAGGTGGTATATATCCCATCCCTGGAACCATTCCAGGTCAGGTTGTTTGGGGCTCTGAGCAACCTGCTCAAGCTGCAGATGTCCCTGCTGACTGCAGGGAATTGGACTAGATGGCCTTTAAAGGTCCCTTCCAACCCAAACCATTTTATGACAGCCACCTGCCTGCATGGGGAGGGCTGAGGTGACTCATGGACACTTCCATGTTGCATTCCTGGCTTCAGATGGCATCAAGCAGTTGAGAGCTTGATGGCATCAGAGTTTTTCTGCTGAGCATCTATTTACGTCTCAGAGTCACTGGTACAAACCAGCTCCTCCACTGATTGCCAGACCAAAGCTGGAGGATGAAATGAGGACACTGCAAACCCCCTGCAGAGATTTGAATCTCTGATAGCTCCAGTTGTTGTTGAAATAGCAGAGGAGCTGCCTCTTGCAGCTGGTAACACGTGGTCAGAAATGCTACCAAGGAGATTTTCCTGCTTTTAGCAGGACGCCTCAGCTGTTTATTGCTTTCAATGCTGGGGTCAAGCCAAACTCCCAGTTGTGCCCAGAACACTCCTGTCTTCAGGAGATCTGCTTGCTTGGCTGATCAGGGGACCGAGCTGGCTTTGGTAGTCTAGGGAGGACCCATCTCACCTCAATGCAGCTGTTCTCTAAGAGATGGAAACCAAAGTATGTGGGCTTGGAGCCAGACATGTGGCTGACACTGCTCCATAGTCATAGACTCAGACACACAACCATGGAACAGTTTGGGTTGGAAGTGACCTTTGAAGATCATCAAGTTCAACCTCACTGCAGTCAGCAGGGACAACTCCAACCAGAGCAGGTAGCTCAAAGCCCCAAACAATCTGACCTGGAATGGTTCCAGGGATGGGACATCTCCCACTTCTCTGGGCAATATGGGCCTGAGTCTCACCACCTTCCCCATAACAAATTTCTTCTTTGGATCTCATCTAAATCTCCCTCTTTAGTTTCAAACCATCACCCCTTGTCCTGTCCTAACAGGCCCTGCTCAAAACCTTGCCCTCATCAACCATCATCAACCCTAAAGCTGCCAGACAGGACCCAAGTCCCAGTTTCAACTGTAATGAAGAGGCAAGAAGAGCTAAAGCCACACAATTCCATTTTCTAGTGGCTCAGCAAGTCCTCAACCAGTCCAAGGTCACCACAAGCATGGTGGCAGTTTCAACAGAAGCCTGAGATGTGTTTTGATGTCCTAAATCCCTTGAAAGAAAGGAAAAAAAACCCTCTGGCTGGCAGCTGATCTGCTCTGATAAGGATCAGCGTGGGAACTGGAAGCTCCAGTAACAACCCTTCCCAAGTCTATTTATACAAGAGGTCTGATGGAGAACTGACACTGGGAAAGGACTCATGGAGAACATTTCCACCCAAATTCTCACTTCAGTGAAGGAAGGTTTGCAAAATAAGAGTTCCATGAAGCTCTGTCTAGAAACTGGGATCTCAAACCATTATTTTATCATCAGATGTTGGCTTTTAGATGATAAGCATCTCCACAACGATGATTATTTGGCAACAGGATGAGTTTTGCAGCCAAGTCAAGGTCTTGCACCAGACATCCAGCCAAGGTTCTATCATGGGCTTGGGTGAACTCCAGGCACTCCCTACTTCATTTCCATACCTGTAGAGCAATGATATCCACCCTCCCATCACCCTCATGTTAGAAACCTGACTGCTGAGGTTTTTCAAATTAAACCCAAAGGCAGAGTGTGAATTAGGAGGAGCTGAAAGTCAAAGCTCTTCTAGGAGACAGAAAAACAGCAGGAAAGAGCATGAGCATCTTTGGCTCAATTAAGGAGGGACAGGTTTGCAGATTGATCACTCAAAAGGAGGGCAGGTTTAGGTTAGATCCAAGGAGGAAATTCTTCACTGTGCAGGTGGTGAGACACTGGAACAGGTTGCCCAAAAAGGTAGTAGATGCCCCATTCCTGGAAGTGTTGAAGGCCAAATTAGATGAGGCTTTGAGGAATCTGGTCTAGTGGAAGGTGTTCATGGCAGGGGGTCTGACCAGTTGATCTTTAAGGACCCTGTCAAATCAAACCATTCTACGATTCTATGAAAAGAAGAGACAGGTTTGCGCTTCTACACAAAACAGTTGGGAGCTTGTTTTCAAAACTTGCTTTTGCTGCCACCATGGACCCAAACTGACAAATCCTCAGCACCTTCCCAGCCAGCACATGCAGGACTGTGGGCTTCAAGCTTGCACTAGCATGTTCTCAACTCTAAGCAGAGCTTCATCCCCCTGCATCTGTAACATCATGAGGACTACCTCTGTTCCCAGCAGATACCATCTCCAGCCATTTATCTGCCACACACAGTGTGTCTTCCTTGCTGTCCCACACACTGATGCAGAGCTTGCTGACATGAGAAAAGCCACCCAGAAACTCCAGCCAGCTGGACCAGCCACAAGAAATGCCTCAAGAGTCTTGCTTTTGGTTTCAGAGAACTGCCTACTACTATGATTAGGCTTCTTCTGCCCACACCAATCCCTTTCTCTGTCTGCTTCCTTCAGGTAGATCTACCAAGGTGAGGCAGATTTCCACATTCCTTCAGGTAGCTCTACCAAGACAAGGTAGATTTCCACCTTCCTTCAGGTAGCTCTACCAAGAGAAGTTAGATTTCCACCCTCCTTCATGGAGACCTACCAAGACAAATAGCCCAGAGAACACAATAATGATATCTGTGCTCATCATTTTTCTTACTTTATCTCCACTTTTTGACTCTCTCTATACAAAGCAGAAGTTCTCCAGAGCAGAGAATCTGCTTTACATCCTAGATGTGCCCCACTGAACTCCAAAGCCAGACACATCCACCACTGACAGGGTTAAGAGCAACCACCTTGTACTGCAGCTCTTTGAATGTTCTGAATAATAACTCAAGATGATTCCTGAGGCAGACAATAATATTCCAAGCTCCACCACCTGCAGCTCCAAAATGCACTTCATTAGCAATTCAAAACATCACCTGCCTCTGAGCCAATTACTTCATTGTCACGTGGACCTGAGCACACTTCAGGAGAACATTCAGACTCAAATGGCTTCTTCAGTGCTGTTATTTTCCCCTTTTAGAACCAGATCACCTCCAGTTAAGATCTTGGACCTGATGAGACAAAGTGGAAACACTGAAGAATTGAGAGAGTTGGGGGTGTTCAGCCCGAAGAAGAGAGAGGCTCCAGGGAGAATTTCTGGACTACAGGAACGGTGAGGACAGACTTTTGAGCAAGGTCTGTAGTGACAGGAAGAGGGGTGATGCTTTGAATTAAAAGAGGGAGATTTAGACTGGAGAGAAGGGAGAAATGGTTGACTCTGAGGGTGGTGAGACCCTGAGCCAGGTTGCCCAGAGAAGTGGGAGATGTCCCATCCCTGGAACCATTCCAGGTCAGGTTGTCTGGGGCTCTGAGCAACCTGCTCTAGTTGCAAATGTCCCTGCTCACTGTAGAGCAGTCAATCTAGATGATGTTTTCCAATCCAAACCAGTTTGGGATTCCATAAGTGAGTGACTCTTGGTACTTGAAATCTTTTGGGAATCTCTGGGGTTCACCATCAACTTTGAAGTGCAACAACTGAACAGGCAAAGCTGCTCTGGAAAAAGACATGAGTGTGAGTACACTGCAGAAGACAGCAACTGCCCCAGCAGACCATGCTTTGAAGAATCATAGAATCACTGAATTGTGTTGGTTGGAATAAATCCACAAGATCAAGCCAAACCAGCAGTCTAACACTGCCAGGTCACCACTAAGCCACCTACCTCAGCGGCTTCGAAAGCCCTCCAGGCATGGGGACCCCATCACTGCCCCAGACAGCCTTTTGACAACCCTTCTGGGGAAGAAATTGTTCCTTAAGTCCGACCTAAACCTCCCTTGGTGCAACTTGACGCCATTTGGTCTCATTCTATCACTTGTTATTAGAGAGAAGAGACCAACCCCACCTGGCTCCAACATCCAGTCAAGGAGTTGCAGAGAGCCAGAAAGTCTTCCCTCAGCTTTCTTTACTCCAGGCTGAATAATCCCAGTTCCCTTATCTGGTCCTCACAAGCTCTCCAGACCCTTTACCAGCTTTGTTGCCCTTTTCTAGACATACTCCAGCCTCTCAATGTCTTTCTTGGAGAAAGGGGCCCAAAACTGAACCCGGGATTTGAGGTGTGGTTTTACCACAACAGAGGCATTGCCACATCCAAGTGGACATTACCTACAGGTCCACACTTTGGGGACAAATGCTCCCTTTGAGCCACTTCCACTTGTGGTTCAAAACTGTCAAAACCGCTTGTTTTTGACAAGAACTCTACAATGTCATAAATCAATTTCAGCTTCTGATGATTCATCTTGCTGCCTGAGATCTTTGATGTTTTGTTATTCCCTATAAACCTCCTCACTCTTCTTCTGAGGAGCTGCAACTTTTTGATCAACAAAGATCTCAGAGGCAGGATCACGTGCTTCTGGGGACTGCACAGCCCTCAGCTCTGAAGCAGGAGATCTTTAAAGCCGAAAATATGTTGGAAGTCCTACATAATTTCAGGAATCTCCAGGGTCAGGTAGATGTTGAAAATAAGTGCTTCACAGAATCTCACCATGGTGGGGGATGGAAGGGACCTTTGGAGATCATCCAGTCCAACCCCCCTGCTAAGGCAGGGCCACCTAGAGTTGGTTGCCTAGGATCCCAACGTCCAGGTGGGTTTGGAATCTCTACAGAGAAGGAGACTCCAGAACCTCTCTGAGCAGCCTGCTCCATGGCTCTGAACCCTCAAAATGAAGTGGTTCTTCCTCATTTTCATTTTTACCTTAGTGGTGTCCAGTTATTTTTGGACACCCCAAGAAGTTATGGAGTAGATCCTGGAGGACATGATAAAACTCTACTTCCAATTCAAAGACAGAACCAGTTTTACAAGGGGCCAACCTTCTTAGCAGGACCTGTTGAGACAGGACAAGGGGTGATGCTTTCAAACTGAGAGAGATTTAGACTGGAGAAGGAAGAAATTTGTTATGATGAGGGTGGTGAGACCCTGGCCCAGGCTGCCCAGAGAGGTGGTAGATGCCCCATCCCTGGAACCATTCCAGGTCAGGTTGTTTGGGGCTCTGAGCAGCCTGCTCAAGTTGCAGATGTCCCTGCTGACTGCAGAGGGGTGGGACTAGATGACCTTTAAAGATTTCTACCAACCCAAAGCATTCTGTGGTTCAAAGCAAATCAGTGTGAAGCACATCCCCATTGCACATGTGCTCAGACACTCTACTGTGGGTCTGCTCAAGAGGAATCACCAAAGGAAAAACTACCACCAGATGTGCAATCATGAAGGGGAGACCGCAAGACAAGCAGAGAATGTTCTGGGTTGGAAGAGACCTCTAGAAGTCACCTAGTCCAAGCCCCTTGCAGTTAGCAGGGACATCCCCAACATCATGTTGCTCAGAGCCCTATCTATTTGCTTCAGGGATGGGACCTCCATCACAATCTGTTCCAGTGTTTCACCACCCTCAAAGATGAGCTTAAACAGCACTAACTTACAAATTAATGTCTAGAAAGGAGTGGGGAAAAAAGGAAGAAACTGCCCCAAAATCCTGTTGTCTTTTAACTCTTTCATTTCCAGGTAACTTTAGCATATGAAATGGACCTTCTGAGGAGCTCACCCCAGAAGAGCAGCCATCAAAGGTCTCAGAAACATTCTCCCTGCTACCCTAAATATTTCCTCAACTTCAGCATCTTTCTGGCTCACACAGATCCTGAGGGTCACCCCTGGCTTGGTCTGTTCTGGAAAACATTAACTCAAGCATCCACGTGGCCTCTCCAAGGCACTGATGTTCTTCACAGAAACGGAAACAAGAAAGAACACTAAGAAATGCCAAAACAGCAGTTTGAGCACTCAGTTAGGTGCTGAACAAATCCAGCATGTCCAAATTGTGGATTCCACCAGCATGTTGGTGAAGCTGGGATACAGCCTGCTGGACCACCAGAGGTCTTCCTAGATTTTCCTTCTTGACCATGCTTGTCTCAAGAAAAGTTGGACAAGATGGTCCTTAAGGGCCCTTTCAACTTGATATTCTGTGAGTCACAGGGTGCCCAGGAAGGTGGTGGATGCTTCCTCCCTGGAGATGTTCAAAGCCAGGCTGGATGAGGCCCTGCGCAGCCTGGTCTAGTGGAAGGCATCCTTGTCCACGGCAGGGGGGTTGGAACTAGATGATATTTGAGGTCCCTTCCAACCCAAACCATTCCATGCATCTATCTCTGACCCTTCTAGTCTCCACCTCAATCTTCCAACCAGGACATTGATTCTCCTTTCCGTACAGGTCCCACCCTTCAGAGCCAGCCCCTATCCACCTTTTTTATCCCATTCTGAGCCACTCACTCCAACGATGAACCTCCCACCCTAGGAGCAGCTACATCCACCACCGCCAACCTCCCTCCTTGCAGAGCTGCCCTGGATTCCAAAGGGATCTTGGGCACAGGAAATGAAAAGCCCATTGTCCAGCTTCCTGAAGCCATCTGGCTGAGCACCCACTCCTTCAATGCCCCTCTTGTTTGCATCCGCCACATCACGCTCCGTGGTCCGGGCTGCGTGACGGAGCCATTCCAAAGGGATGAGGAAATATCTTAGAGAGTCTTCAACAAGTTTCTGCTTCGGTGCCCTTCAAGCCCTTTGAATCTCATCTGAGAAAAGGTTTCTGAGCTGGAGATGGATTCAGAGATGCTTGCTCAAGCGAGATCACAGCTAACATTTGAGCTGCAAATTTTAACCTTTCCGTGGTGCCTCCTGGAGAGGATGGAAAGTCTCTCAAGTAATGTGGCCAACTTCCCTTGGTGTTTTTTTGATCTCCACTTAACCTTTTCTGTTCTAAATAACTGAAATGTTGAGAGGCTGAGGCATCAAATATTCAGGAAGCTCTTCTGTCCCCTCCCTCATGTCACCCATCACTGTTAATCATCGCCACACCAGTAAACATCTAAAGGAGCTGGTGTGGTTTTATCTGTCTGTCAGCTGGGAAATGCCAGTTCTATAAAGGAGAGCTGGACCCGGGGCACTCCTAGGGTAGGGTTACTGCTGTTGCCTGGCATCATCTCTTTATTTTGAGATAAACTCATCCAGACCTTTGTTTCAATACACGCAAGGTGGAACTAAAGCAGAACATGGCTCTCTGATTTCACCCAGCTCCACTACCAGGGAGAACCTGCCTCTTGTTGGTGTCAAACTCTTTTAGCACTGCTCTGGTGTTTTGCTTCTTGGGAGTTTCTCACCCAAGTCTCATGGAATCCCAGCATGGTGGTGGTTGGAAGGGACCTCTGGAGACCATTCAGTCCAACCACACTGTTAAAGCAGGGTCACCCACAGCAGGGTGCCGAGGGTCACAATGTCCAGGTGGGTTTGGAAGGTCTCCAGAGAAGGAGACTCCACAACCTCTCTGGGCAGCCTGCTCCAGGGCTCTGAACTTTCTAAGAGGTTGCTCCTGGCTTCCAGTTATGTGCACAGTGCCACTTGTTCTGTCACTGAGCACCACTGAAAAGAGTCTGGCCCCAGACTCTTGTACCCTACCCTTTGGCTCCTGCTGAGCATTGAGCAGATCCCTTCTCAGGCTGCACTTCTCCAGGCTCAACAGCCTCAAGTCTTCTCAGCCTCTCCTCTTCACAGATATGCTCCAGGCCCCTCGGCATCTTCCCACCCTCCACTGGACTCTCTTTAGTAGTTCCCTGTCTCTCCTGAAGTGAGGAGTCCAGAACTACATCCAGTTCTTCAGCTGTGTCCTCACTAGGGCAGAGTAGAGGGGCAGGACAACCTCCCTCCACCTGCTGGTCACACCATGCACTCCAGGAGACCATTTGCCTTCTTGGCCATGAGGGCACATTGCAGGCTTATGTGCAACTTGTTCCCCACCAGCACTCCCAGGTCCTTCTCCTTGGAGCTGCTTTCCAGTAGGACACCCTCATCTGTACTGGTGCAGAAGGTTGTTCCTCTCCAGGTGCAGGACCCTACACTTGTCCTGGTTGAACTTTATGATGTCCCTCTCCACCTATCTCTGCCAGCCTGACTAGGTCAGCAGTGACCCATTCCTTAGACATGCTTATGAAGCACAAAGCAAATTTCCAACCTGAGGAGTTTCCTCACAGGTTATGGCAACCACAACAGCTTGCAGATGACAAATCATTTTTCAAACATGTTCCCTCTTAGCTCCCAGCAAAACTGTGAAGCCAAGGAGAAGACTTGAACTATGCTGTGACCCTGAGCTCCTATTTTTAGAAACCACATGAGGACGTCAACACTTTTGGGGTTTATTTTAAACCTTCTGGAGGCACAGCTCAGAGATGCTACTCCCAAGATGTTTTTCCACGCAGGCAGCAGGGCCGGGTGGGTTGTGAAAGTCCCCTTTCAAGCACCACCACAGCATTACTCACAGAAGACAGAAACCCAAGTGATTCATGCTCATCTTGTTAAAAGCAGCTTAAAAGCTTCCTTCCCATCCTCACACGTCTGGGGCAACATGTTCACGAAGATCTCATTGCTTAACTCTTCCTGCAGCGCTCGATGTTAACTCCCGGCCAAAATGTTGGAGACAGCAGCTCCTCATAGAATGAAGTTCTAGAAAGAGTTAGAGATAGAGAGACAAGCTCCTCAAAGGATTAGCCTCCAAAAATCAGAGAGTACAGAAGAAGTAGACTGTAATTTCTGGTAAAGATATGAATTCCTCAAGAATCAAGATCTAAAAAGAATTAGAAGGTACTGCAGAATTGGTCTATCTTCTGGTGGAGATGTGAGTCACTCAAGAATCAAGCTCCAAAAATAATTAGAAGGTGTACTGAGAGATTTGGCTGCATTTTCTGCTGGAGATGTGAGTTTCTCAAAGAACTCATTGCTTAATTCTTGCAGCACCCCATCACATCTCCTGTCCAAGATGCTGGAGACACAAGTTGCTCAGGAATCAGTCTCTAAAAAGAACAAGAAGCTACTAAGAAATGGGCTGCCTTTTCTGCTGGGGATAAAAGTTCCTCACAGAATCAGTTTCTAAGAAAAAATAGATGCTGATGAATTTTGGACTGCATTTTTCTGGTGGACATATGAGCTTCTCAAAGAATCAGTCTCCAAAAAGAATTAGAGGCTACTAAAGAACTGGGCTGTATTTTCTGGTGGAGATAGGAGCTCCTCAGAGAACAAAGCTCTATAAAGAATTAGAGGCTACTGAAGAATGAAATTGCATTTTCTGGTGGAGATCTGAGTTGCTCAAAGGATTACTCTCTAAAAATTTATAGTCTCTAAGATTTGAGCTGTGTTTTCTGGTGGAGATGCAAGTTTTTCAAAGAACTATTACAGACTACTAAAGACCAAGCCAATCACATTAGAAGAGTAGCCTTATATTCCGTAGTCCTTAAAGGCAAAGGTTCTCAAATTTATTTTGCAAGATGTTGAGCTCTTAGTGGGTTACCAATCCCACTAGAAAGCCCCAGTGCTGGAGAGAGAGGTGGTGGTGAAGTTTTTAGTGTCCCACCTCCATTCCAGTCCTCACAGGGTTTGTTTGTCACCCTGCAGCGTTAAGTTTCTCAATCACCATGCTATGGGATGTATGTCATGAGGGAAGAAAAGCATGGAGATAAAGGGAATATTCATCTACAGGGGCTGACAGGGCAGGGAGGTCACTTGTCTGCTTGCTTCTGGGAAAGCATGGGACAGCAGGGAAAATCTTACATCTGAAATATTCATGAAGTTCATCTCTGGAGCAACATCATCTGATCTCTTGGAGTTCACTGACCACTTCCCAGGCTCAAGCTGAACTATCTGGGGTGCAGGTGGGGATTTTAGTCCAGTAAAACACAGTTTATTTCACCTACACCAAATAAAAAGTGACTCAAACCCCAGCCAAACCAAAATCCTGAAGAGGTGTGAACTAGAAGCCAGCAGATGACTATCACGCTCCACCAGCCCTTTGAGAGCAAGTCCTTAGTCAGAAAGAGACGCAAGCGCTTCACAAAACAGCATTTCCAAACCTCTCTCCAAACAGGGAGGGGAGCAAGGTCCAGTCCATGGGCAGGAGGGACACCAGGACCTCACTTACTCTGAAGGATTACTGCAAATCCTTCTTAATTAGGGCTTTGGGCTGCTAATGGCTAATTCTGTTTAATTAAATCAGAGTTTAGGGTTGGTTCTGTAGCTCTTAGAGCACAAGTCTTGTGAGGAGCTGCTGAGGAACTGGGGTTTATTCAGCCTGAAGAAAGGCAGGCTGAGGGGAGACTTTCTGGCTCTCTGCAACTCCCTGGGAACCAGGCAGGATTGGTGTCTTCTCCATAGGACAAGAGGAAATGGGCTCGAATTGCCCCAAGGGAGCTTTAGGTTGGACGCGAGGAATAATTTCTTCATGGGAAGGGTTGTCCAGGCCCAGCCCAGGCTGCCCAGGGCAGTGGTGGAGTCCCCATCCCTGGAGGGGTTTCAAAGCAGCATAGAGATGGTGCTGAGAGACATGGTTTAGTGGTGATCTGGCAGTGCTGGGTTGGACTTGATGATCTTACAGGTCTTTTCCAAATAAATGGAACCTATGATTCATAAAAAGAGACTGGGAGAAGTTCTTTCCATCTGTGTAGGATCAAAGTGGAGATGCGACTTCTGGACCCTACAGCTGGGAGCACACAGCCATCAGGTGTTTGCACAGAACCAGCTTCAGCAGTTGGGTTTTTCCTTAAAATCCAGCCCTTGAGGATGGAGAAGTCCAGGACAAAGACTTCTGCCATTGCTGGACGAATCTGCAAAGGTGTCCTCAGTCATTACTTCAGAAGAGACATTACCCAGAAACACAGCTTGTGGCTTCCCATGGTCCCTTCAAGCCAACAAATGTTGGCCAACAGAAGAGCAGCCTCGTGATCTGCCTTCCTCCCCAGAAGCCCCTTCTCACCTCAGCTCACCAGAACATCAACAAGTTTTGTCTGGTTTTTTTTCACCTGATTGACCACTTCCTGCAGCAACACGAGCAGAAGGAACTTTGCCAACCATCCTCCACAGGGTGGCTTCAAGGCATTGTGAAGCTGCAGCACTTGGAAAACCAGGTCAAGGAGATCAAAACTTCCATCAAGCCAAGCGGTGCTGGAAAGAGCATCAAAAGAAATAAACTAAAATCCAAAATTCAAATGGTTTTGTAGCTTCTGAGGTCTACAGTTGAGATGTTGCTCCAGAGTATGTGTCTCTAAGTGATGTGATGAGTTGAGCACCTCCCCTCTTTGCACCACCCTTCCACAAGATGAACAATTACCAAAATCCAGGAGCTCTAGAGCCCCATACACCATCACTGGAAGTCCCCTCACAGCTTCCCTGTCCCCACCAGCAGCATTGGCCATCACCAAGGCAAGGAAGTTACAACCATACCCCAGGCCTGTCGGGCAGCTTGGTGGAAACCTGCCCTACAGGTTGCTGGGTAGTGAGGTTGTGCTGCTCTGGAGCTAATGAAGCATCAGGACTCACTGAGGTCTGACTGTGCCAAACTTGAAAGACACACAGACAAGTGGCCAAATCCAGGAGGCCTCACTCCACCAGACCTTTCCCCCAGAAATTCTTCCTATTCTGCTGTGTCTCCAGCAGCAAATGCAAGCAAGAGATGGTTACAAGCTGCTGAAGAGTAATTTTAATTATTTCCTAGTAATCTATAAGCAGAATGTGAGGACAGGTGAACAAACTCCAACCTCTAAGACCTGGAGTCTTAGATGTTGAAGGAAAGCTCAGACAAGCCAGACCATATTTCTTGTCCCAAGCTTCACTTGTTTGCCCAAGGCAGAAAATTATTATCTTAAATGTTAGTTCTGAAGATGCTGACCTTTACAGTTGCCACGACAGCTACCAATGGAGAGTTAGGTTACGTCATGATGAGGATGAAGGAAAGCTGAAATAGTTGGAGTTGTTCAGCTTGGAGAAGAAAGAAGGCTTCAGGGAAGACTTCTGGTGACCTTTCAGGACTTTAAAGGGGGCTACAGAACCTGTCATTATAGGACAAGAGGTAATGGATTTAGACTAAAAGAGGGAGATTTAGACTGGAGAGAAGGAAGAAATGTTTGACACTGAGGATGGTGAGACTCTGGCTTGGGTCACTCAACTTGGTGGGAGACACCCCATCCCTGGAACCATTCCAGGTCAGGTTGTTTAGGGCTCTGAGCAACCTGTTCTCATTGGGGATGTCCCTGCCAACTGCAGAGATTTGGAGTAGATGTCCTTTAAATGTCTCTTCCCATCCAAACCAGTCTGGGATTCTATGAAATCTGACCTTAAAGGATGAAAATGCTTCCATCTTCAAGACTTGTTGTGGACTGGACAGCATTTCTGAGGATGAATTGTTGCTTCACTGGCTCTCCTGATGTTGTGCACAAGGCTGAGGAGGTTTCTAAGTGCATGTGGTTTGTGTGGCTTCTTAAAAAGGTGACCCTGCCTAGCTGTGAAATTACAGAATCCTGGAACCCTTTAGGTTGGAGAAGACCTTTAAAGTCATGGACTCCACCAGATAAAATTGTGCAATGTTGTTGTTTTCCCACTTAGCAGCAAGTGCAGGAATTCAGCCACTCTTCAGAAGGTCATCTTGTGTCCTACCGAATGCAGGGCCATGAAAAGACAATTCATGACACTGAGGAACATGGACTTAAGTCCTGCACTGGTTCTCAACTCGGTTTCTTTAGCCATCTTCTTAGGTAGCACCAAAACTGGAGAGAAGGAACATGGCCACCTTCCAGTGACCACAGTGTCAGGGTCTCACCGCCTTCATTGTAAAATATTTCTTCCCTCTCTTCAGTCTAATCCTCCCTCAAACCATCACCCCTTTTCCTGTCACAGCAGGCCCTGCTAAAATGTCTGTCCTCAGCTTTCTGATCTGCCCCTTTAGGTACTGAAAGGCCACCAGAAGGTCTACCTGGAGCCTTCTCCAGGCTGAACAACCTCAGTGCTCTCAGCCTCTCTTCAGTATTTCCACCAGGCTAGCAGGAAGAGGGAGGAAGGTGCAAAATGGTGACATTAACATCTAAATACTCAGCCATTTGGACTCTGGAGACAGTTTGAGGTTTTATCTCCAGAAGGAGGAAACAAAGGGGGAAAAAAATAGCATCAGATAAAAGAAAGACCACAGCAGAACAGCTTAGACTGCACTAGAAGCCACACTGGACTCTGGCCAAATCTAGCTGGGTTGATGGGAGCTAGACATCCCCGAGCTGAGGGTAGCAGTGGTGGGATTGCACTTCCTTTCATTTACAAGGTCAAGGGGGTTCTGCCCAACCATGTGATCTCAGAAGGGTTTGAAGCCTTCTCATAAGCACTGTCCTGCAGAGCTCCAAGCCAGCAGCAGGCAGCAGGATTCGGAAGCAGAGGGACATTGATGGCCATCTCCTACTGCTACAAGTCAGCAGGAAGCTTCCTGACTGGTGACAACCCAAAAGGAGGAGAGAGAGATGTTGGGATCATGCCAAGGCAAACCGCACATAGTTGCAGGAGGTTGCTTAGAAACCTTTGAAAATTCAGATTTGGATGAAGAACTCCACAGTCAAACAAGCAGCAGCTTCCCTTTCAGGCAGCTTCCCCCAGAGCCAAGTTCATCGTCTCCACATTCCTTCCATTCCCCTCTGCTCCTGCTATTTGTAGGTCAACTCTGGACCCTAACACCTCAAGATTTTCACAAGCTGGCACTTTCAGACATGGGCCATGGTCATCTTAGGTTGATGACCTTGGAGGTCTTTTCCAACTCAAACAATTCTATGATTCTAAGTTCAAGGTGTCCAGCAGACAGCTGGGTACTCGCCTACAGCAGGAAGTCCTTTAGATGGTCAGAACAACACAGCAGAATAATGTCATGGAGTCAGTAAGTAATTGGAAAATAACTCAAAGATCGAGTCCAAATGCTGACCCGACACCACCATGACTATTAAACCATGTCCTGAAGTGCCATGTGGTGGGATTGTGACCTCTAGGTGTGCAGCTGGACATGATTCATAAAATGGTTCCGGTTGGAAGGGACCTTAATGATCGTCCAGTTCCAAGCTCCCTGCCATGCCACTAGACCAAGCTGCTCAAGGCCTCATCTAGCCTGGCCTTGAACACCTCCAGGGAAGGGGCATCCACAGCCTCCCTGGGCAACCTTTGATGATTTCTAAGGTGTCTTTCAGCTTCAATGGGGTTATGATGCCTACATCTTTTTAGAACACCCCCAGGGATGGTGACACCACCACCTCCCTGTTTTAATGCTTGACCAACAAAATTTCAGCAAGGAGATGAGGATGCACAGAAGGGGAAAGGTTGAAAAGCCAAAGAATGAAGCTTATAAAGCAGGGGTGCATGGCTGGAGTCTGCTGAGGGAGGCAGCTGAAGGCAGCAAGCTGTCTCCTTCAGATCTGCAGTTGATTATCTTGCCTTTTTTTTTTTTTTTTTTTCCCTCTGCATAACTGGATTGTGAAGACACTGAGAAAATGGCTGCAGCAGAGGGGGGCTGCACCAGGAGCCCTCCCTCTGCAATCGGGAGGGATGTAATGAGCAATTTCCTCATTAACTGGGAGATAATTGCCAGTAGCCAAAGAACTCCTCCTCAGCCTTTATTAGCTTTGGAACCTATATGCCCACCAGGATCTTCCTAAACCAGGTTTTGCTTCAAAGCTTTAAATCCTGCTGCAGATGTTTCACTCAGGAAGTCACCTAAGATATTATGCAGCACTGAGATTCCCACCAGGATCTGTGATGTTGGAGGGTTTGTGAGCTCCCCAAAAACCACCTGGGCTGGGGAGCTGACAGGGATGAGCCCACTGAACCAAACAATCACCCAGTGATCTGGGTTGGAAGGGACCTTAAAGGTCACCCAGTCTGCAGAAACGTCTGCAACTAGAGCAGGTTGTTCAGAGCACCAAACAACTTGACCTGGAATGGTTCCAGGGACAGGGCAGCAACCTGGGTCAAGGTCTCAGCACCCTCACGATGAAGAATTTCTTCTTTCTATCTCATCTAAATCTCCCTCTTTTAGTCTGAAACCATCAACGCTTTTCCTATGACCACACTCCTTGATCAAGATTCCTTCAGCGGCTGCTGGCGCACTTTGAAGGCCTTAAAGGCCACCAGAAGGTCTCCCTGGAGCCTTCTCTTCTCCAGGATAAACAACCTCAACTCTCTGCCTGGCCTCACAGCAGAGGGCTTCCATCTCTCTGATCATTGCTGTGTCCTCCTCTGGCCCTGCTCCAACAGGTCCATGTCTCTGCCGTGCTGAGGATTCCAGAGCTTGCACTTGGTCTTATTGAACCTCACGAGGTTCACACAGGCCCATTTCTCAAGCTTGCCCAGATCTCTCAGGTCACCTTCTACACACCAAATCATCCCTGATCTTCTGCACCAGCTCATTCCTCTTGGCATGCAGTGGAGTAGGGACTCTCCCAAAATAAGCCCACCAAGATGCCAGAAGCAAACAGGCAACTCATTTTCATGGTCAGTGCAAGAATCCAGGTGAAATTCCTCCCACATTCAAGACTTGAAGCAACTCCACACCAGCCTACACCAATTTTCATTCCCTGCTCCATCAAAATCCATCTTCTACTCCGTACTATTTATTTGGGTTTCCTAGGTTGCCTGTCAACAACCTCTCACACGGTGAAGGAATCCTCATCTCAAACATCAGTAATAATAAACTGGACGATCAAAATCTGCTCCGACCTGTCCCTTCCTTCCAAATACCCCTCAGATGGTAAATTCCTCCGTGGAAAGATCATGGTAGTGGTTTTTTTTTTCTCCAAGGCAAATGAGATGGACATCTATGGACAGGAGTCACTTGGAACCATTCCAATGAGGGAAGAGATGTTCAGCAATGAGTCTTGTAAAAATAATCCAACTCTGGGTGTAAGAGCAGAAGAGCAGCGAAAGGTTCATGTTTCGAAGAGATCTAGGAACCTTCATCTTCCACCCTACCACCAACAGGCACCTATAGACTCACAGCTAAGACAAAGTCATCAAAATCTCCACCTTGAAGGCACCTCACCCAGCAGAGCCCCAAAACATTCTTCCCCAAGAGTTTGTGTCACTCTTGAGGGATTTTAGCATTTAACTACAACCTGACACAACCAAGAACTGCTTGATTGTGGCTTGGATGAAGATCACAAGATGTTCCTCATCTACCTTCTGTCTTCACCACATTTCTCCAAATTCCACACCCTGGATTTTCATTTCAGGCTCATTTACAGCTCAGAGTGCTCCAACAGCTCCCCTCACCCACCAAAACAGCCAGAAATCAATGCCTTGGGTTTTTGCACAGGCATTAGCTGTTAGCAGCAGTCTCTCAGCAGGATAGTTGATTACCACCAGGAGTCAGCAGAGCTGGAGCAGCAATGAACCACCAGAAAGACACAGCAAGGCACCAACAGTACAAAGAAGATC
This sequence comes from Ramphastos sulfuratus, assembly GCA_013399055.1. NCBI lineage: Eukaryota > Metazoa > Chordata > Aves > Piciformes > Ramphastidae > Ramphastos > Ramphastos sulfuratus. Next base: position 25,857 of record WBNM01013024.1, on the reverse strand, counting down.
TAAAGAACTTTGCATGTGCAACCATCAAAAAGACTCCATGTGATCTTCAAGCACAGAAACATCTTTTCCTTACCAGATGCCAAAAGAATGGTAGCAAGACCAATGGGGGTGGAAAGGCAGGAGAAGAGAAGATGACAAAAAGCATTGAGTGTAGCGGGAGTTCAGCAGTTGGAGACAAACCAAGCTCAGAGAACAGTAGAAATGGCAAGAACTGTGTGCCAAGAACAATGCCAAAGGCAACATTCTTGCACCTGCAGTGAGATGGAAGAGAGCTGCTGCAAAGAACAACCAGAAAATGGTGGGAGGAGAAGGAAAGGCACAGGGCTGATCATGGGAGAAAGACAGGAGACTCCTAGACTGCAAAATGAGACCCTCCTCTACTCCATTTTGCTGACACCCTACATGCAGTGCTGGAGTCCTCAGCACAGGAGAAACATGGACCTGCTGGAGGAGACCACAAAGATGATGCAAGGATTGGAAGCCCTCTGGTGTGAGATCAGGCTGAGGAAGTTGGTGTTGTTCAGCCTGGAGAAGAGAAGGCTCCAGGGAGACCTTCTGGTGGTTTTCAGGACTTAAAGGGGCCTGTAAGAAAGCCAGGGAGGGACCTTGACCAGGTAATGTGGTAATAGGATATGGGGTGATGGTTTTAGACTGAAAGAGGAAGATATAGATGAGAGCCAAGGAAGAATTTTATTACAATGAGGGTGATGAGAACCTGACCCAGAGGGGTGGGAGATGCCCCATTCCTGGAACCATTCCAGCTCCGGTTGGTTGGAGCTCCGAGCAACCTGCTCTGATTGGAGATGTTCCTGCTGACTGCAGAGGATTGGACTAGATGAACTTATGTGGTCCTTCCAACCCAAACCAGTCTGGGATTTGATGACTATTTACAGTATGTGCCCAGTAAGGGAGGAGGACCAGCTGACTGGTTCAAGAAGACAAGTTCAAGTAAGATTTGGTCTTCTACCATTCAATAGTCAGTATCCTGGATGCCACCAGAGAGCTGTCAGTATGATTAACTGCTCATTACTCAGTGCCAGAACAGGCAATGAGTGCTGTCCTGGCAAGCCAGAAAGTGGGGGGGGAAAGAAGTCTTCTGGAGCCAGCAGAGATGGAGGACCTGACTTCAAACTTCGGGGTTTGTGGTTAGGAGTCACAGACTGGAAGCTAAACTGCAAGAGAGACCACAGTGGGATCACCAAGCCATAAACTAAGGCTCACCATGGCAGTACCTGCAGTACCAGTCAAGTCAGGATCCTCGCTTTGCATAAGGCATTTAATTAGCTATTTTTAAGTCTTCAGGACTCAAAGCTGCTTTTTAAGCTACTGCAACAAGTCAAGATGGTTCAGTCAAGTCAGCCACAAGACTATGAAGTCAAGCTAATGCTGGTCAATTTAGTTCTGTGAAGGAGGAACATGTTATAGAATCATAAAATCATAGAATTATTTTGGTTGCAAAAGGCCTCTAAGATCATTGAATCCAACCATCAACCTAAGACCACTATGGCCATTAAATCACATCCCAGAATGCCATATCCATATGTTTCTTGAACATCTCCAGGGATGGTGACTCCACCAGCAACCTGGGCAGCCTGTTCCAACGCCTGACCACTCTTGTGGCAAAGGAATTTTTCCTGATCTTCAACCTAACCCCCCCTGGCAGTTTCAGGCCATTTCCACTCATTCTATCACCTGATACCAGGGAGAAGAGACTGACCCCCACCTAGCTCCAATCACCTTTCAGGGAGTTGCAGAGAGTAATGAGGTCTCTCCTCAGCCTCCTCTTCTCCAGGATCAATAATCCAAATTCCCTCGGCCCCTTTTCTTGTTCTCTATGCTCTTCAGCTGCACTGCCTGCACCTCAATGTCCTTCTTGGAGTGAAATGCCCCAAAAGAAATGCTCAAAGGTGCAGAAGGCCAAGGCCCACCACTCTGGAGAGCCAAAAAAGAAAAAAGCTTCTACTGAACTGGAGGAGTTTTGGCCATCACATGCATCTTTGAAGATCTGGAATTCTGGACTACAGAAATAGTGAAGATGCTATGAAAAGGATTTCTGGAATGAAGCTGTACCGAAACTGCTGTAACAGGTGACAATGTGGCCAAGGACTGATAACAATTAGAACAGGGACTGGTTATTTGTAGCACCAGACATTTGCTTCCTGAGTGTTAGGAGAAGTTCTTAGTTGTATTGTGTCCTAAGAAAAAAAAAAAAAATCTCAAGAAGGATCAGCAAGAGCATGGCCAGCAGGACTAGGGCAGGGGTTATCCCCCCTGGACTGAGCACTGGTAAGGCCACATCTGGAATTCTGGGTTCAGTCCAAGAAGGACATTGAAGTGCTAGAGTGCATCCAGAGAACGGCAACAAAGCCGGCGAAGGGTCTGGAGAACAAGAGAAGGGGCTGAGGGAGCTGGGGTTGTTGACCCTGGAGAAAAGGAGGCTGAAGGGAGATCTTCTGGCTCTCTGCAGCTCCCTGAAAGGAGGGTGGACCCAGGCTGGGGTTGGTCTCTCATCAAGGAATAAGTGATAGGACAAGAGGAAACAGCCTTAAGCTGCCCTAGAGGACATTTAGGTTGGACATGAGGAACAATTTCTTCATGGAAAGGCTTGTCAAAGCCTGGCCCAGGCTGCCCATGGCAGTGGTGGAGTCCCCATCCCTGGAGGGGTTTCAAAGGTGTTTATATGTGGTGCTGAGGAACATGGGTTAGTAGTGAACTGGCAGGGCTGAGTTAATGGTTGGACTCCATGACCTTAAAGATTTCTTCCAACTTAAATGATTCTGTGTCTGCATTGCACCAACAAATGATCCAAGTCTCACTTTCCATGAAGCTGTGGACAGGGCACTTAGGGAACCAGTTTAATGGCCATGGTGGTCTTAGGTCAATGGCTAGACTTGATGCCCTTAGAGGTCTTTTCCAACCCAAACGATTCTATGTCTATGACTTGCAAGCTACCAAATCCTTCTTTTGAACCTGCTCTCTTTTTTATTCAAACCTTCCTGTCCTTTGTCAGTCTCCTCAGCAATTGACAGCAGCCTCTTCCTCCAAGAATAGCTCTGCCTGGAACAAAGAACCTGCAAGGTTTGATTATCCCAGTGATGATTTCCAGGAGCAAATCAACCTTCTGTCCCTGTGGGAGAGAAAAAAAAAATTCCTCTTCTCTCTGTGTAATTTTTGGGATGAAGACAGCTACAGAAAAACAGAGCGGAGGGAAGGAAGGGATTCCTTTGAAAAGCCAGGAGGTAAGCAGGTTAAAAGGACACAAAACAGTAACATTTCTCAGGGCAACACCAGAATCTGGGCAGAAGTAGCTAGTTTGAAGGTGATTATGGGTGATTCATGCTGGATGCTACTATGTGGTGGTTGAGTCATGGGGAAAAGCTCTTGAGTGAGGCAACTCAAAGAAGCCCGACAAGCTTCTGGCAGTTCAACAGAAGTGGTAGCACATTGCTGCCAGAGAAGCCTAAGCGTGGTGCTGCAGCTTTGGAAGGGACAGACTTAAAGCAGCAGCTCTTGTGTGCCTCAGCCTCATGGCAAAGTCTTTAATCCACTAATTCTACCCTAAAACCCAACGACCAACTGAAAATCACTCAGGGAGCTCGCTCTATGATGACAAAGCCAAACAGGTCCCTTCAACACCACCAGCAAGATAAGGTCTGGTCTGCAGGATCATCCAACCCTGCAATTTGCTCACTGGTTAGATCCCCTCCAGCAGAGCAGAGTTAGTCAAATCATCACTCAGACTTGAAGGCAACTTTGCTGTTGGTTGTCTTCCAGGATAAGCCATCTCACCACGAGCTCTTCTGGGGCTTGGGGGATGACAGGTGGTATTTAGGCATCAACAAGATGTGGTCGTTGTTGTCCTCAGAACTTGCTTTGCCTGTCCTGCATGGTAGAAGGTTTCAAACAATGCTCAACTGGCAATATTAAAGTGCTCTTTGCCTAGACCTCTTGCATAGTTCAGCAGAACATTTACCACCAGAAACCATCAAGAATTCCACAATCTGAGCTGTGCTGCATGTTCTCCAATTAAGTGAAGCCAGTTTATCTCAGTGTCTACAGAGAAGGTCTGCAGTCAGCTTGATGTCAGTACATAAAGGCCACGGGTTTGGTTCTGAGATGTTTGAAACAAGGTTTATCTAATGTGCAGGCCATCAAAGAAGGGATCACTTAAAAAAAAAAAAAAAACAAAACAAATTAACTAGACTGCATCTAAGGAAGACATCTTTTACGCTGAGGGTAGCAAGACAGTGCTCCATCCCTGGAATCATTCAGGTTGTTCGGGGCTCTAAGCAACCTGCCGAGTTGCAGATGTCTCTGCTGACTGGAGGAGGGGTGGACTAGATGAGCTTTATGGGTCCTTCCAATCCAAACCAGTCCATGATACTGAAGACAAACAGAATCATCAAATAGTTTGGGTTGGAAGGGACTTTAAACACCATCTAGACCAACGCCTATACAGTGAGCAGGAACATCTGCAGCTAGAGAAGGTTGCTCAGAGCCCCAAACAACCTGACCTGGAATGGTTCCAGGGATGGGGCATCTGCCACCTCTCTAGGCAACCTGGGCCAGGGTCTCAGCACCCTCGCTGTAAAAATTATCTTCCTTCTTTCTATTCCCAACCTCTCTCTTTTAGTTTTAAGCCATCACCCCTTGTCCTGTCACAAAAGGACCTGATACAAGTCTGTCTCCAGCTTTAGCCCCACCCTTTGACTACTGAAAGCCCACCAGAAGGTCTCCAGGGAGCGTTCTCTTCTCCAAGTTGAACAATCCCAACTCTCTCAGCCTGTCCTCACAGCAGGAGGCTTCCAGACTTTGAATCATTATTGTGGCCTCCTCTGTACCTGTTCCAACACTTCCTTGTCCCTCCAAGTGTAGTAGGACCCCAAGGAAGCAGGAGAGTTCTGCCAAAAGACAGATACCCTGTCAGTCCGACCTCAGCTGAACACAGAATCTCCAGTCCTGACAAAATACTGCTCCATCTAGCTGGGATACAAATCCCGAAGAAGCAGCAGGAAGCACCTGAGATGCTGACTACGCATTGAAGGCACCTTTGACACAGCTCTGAGCTTCACCACGCTCAGCATCAGTCACTGCTTCACCCAACATGTCCACTCTGCTCACTTCAGCCTTTTCCAGACACTGATTGCTCAGAGCAACAGCAGAGCTGGAAGGAAGCTTGCCTGCCAATCTGAAAATCAATGACCCATGGGTTTGAAAGCCACCACCATGTGGTCTCCAGGGTAGCTAAAACTGATGGAAGATGAGGAGAGAAGAGGAAGAACAATTCTTCAACATCAAAAAGAATTGAATCATAGAATGGTTGGAAGGGCCCTCAAGGATCATCTAGTTCCAACCCCCTGCCATAGGCACGGACACCTCCTGCTAGTACAGGTTACTCAAGGCCTTGTCCAACCTGCCTTGAACACCTCCAGGGAGGGAGCAGGCACAACCTCCCTGGGCAACCTGTAATTGAGCACTTTTACCACGGATTGCTGCTCAGGCTGATGAATGGCATCAGCACCCAACATGGTAACCAGAGAATCCCACACTCCCAGCATGGTGGGAGTTGGAGGGGACCTCTGGAGATCATCCAGTCCAACACCCTGCTAAAGGAGGGGCACCCACGGCAGGTTGCCCAGGATCACAATGTCCAGGTGGCTTTGGAAGCTCTCCAGAGGAGACTTCACAATTCTCTGAGCAGCTTGCTCCAGGGCTCTGAACCCCACCAAGCCAAGAGGTTTCTCCTGATGGAACCTCCTCAGTTTGTTTGTGCCCATTGCCCTTCATCCTGTCTCTGGGCACCACTGACAAGAGACAGGCCCCAGTCTCTTGCCCACAGCCCTTCATCTTTTGCTGAGCATTGAGAAGATCCTCTCTCAGGCTGCTCTTCTCCAGGTTCAACAGCCCCAGGTCTCTCAGCATCCTCAGAGCCTCCACTGGACTCTGTCCAGTAGTTACCTGTTTCTCTTGCCCAGAAGTGGACACAGGGCTCCAGATGTGGTCTCATTAGGGTAGAGGACAGAAGCTCCCTCTACCTGCTGGCCACACTTTTCTTCATGCACCCCAGGAGATCATTGACCTTGGCCACAAGAGCTCATTGCTGGCTTGTGATGAACTTGTTCCTCACCAGCACTCCCAGGTCTTTCTCATTGGAGCTGCTTTCCAGCAGGTCACCCCTCACCTGTACTGGTGCAGGAGGTCGTTCCTCCCCAGCTGCAGGAGTGGCCAAAGTCTCCTTCATGCACTAGAGGCAAGTGTGAGTGTGTCCTGGAACAGGTTGCCCAGGGAGGTCATGGACACGTCCACCCTGGAGGTTCTCAAGGCTAGACTAGAATGGACTTTTGGGATCATCTAGTTCCAACCCCCTGCCATGAGCAACGACACCTTCCATTAAAGCAGGTTGTTCAAGGCCTCATCCCGACCACTTGGAACTTCACTATGTCTCCTCATTCTGCTCTCTACTTCATTCCTCATCAGTGTCAAAGAGCTTCTACACTCCTCTCACTGCATGCAACTCCAATGCGTTGCCTGGAGCATCCTCTCCCTCCTTCACATCCATTTTTCTTCTCCCTAGTTGATGTCCTTCTCTATTAACACTGTGATTATGATGGTTTTCACCCACATGTCTACTTTGACAATCAATCCTGTCTTCCTGAGACATCGGATTGCTCCTGAGACACCACCTTGTTCCTGGTTCTTATTCTTTATATAGGGCTTAAGTCATTTATGGTTCATTCCTCTCTTCTCTTCCATTTGCTTTTCTTTGACGGATCTTCATAGGTTTTTGAAGGCCACTCAGACATTAGTGTCTTTCTGTTCCTGGTCTAAAGATTTCTTTGGCATGTATTAGACAGAAAATAGGACCACTCTGAAGTGGGAAGAGAACTCAACAAGGGTGCTGCTCAAGGCAAAATAGGTCTGAAATTTCATGAGCTTTAACTTCTTGTAAACACAGAATGGTGTGGGTTGGAAGGGACCTTAAAGGTCATCTGGTCCAACCTCCCTGCAGTGATGGGGACTTTTCAATGATATGGACCAAGTTATCTGTCATAACAAAACAACAGCTGTTAATCTGAGTCCAAACTAGATCCAAGTAGTTCAACATCTTCATCAATGACCTGGATGAAGTGAACTCAGCCAGTGTGGTGATGATACCAAGCTGGGAGGAGTGTCTGACATCCCGTCAGGCTGTGCTACCATTCAATGAGACCTGGACAGGCTGGACAGATTGGGGAGGGGAACTTCAGGAAGGACAACCAGGTCAAGTGTAGAGTCCTGCAGCTGGGGAGGAACAACCTCCTGCACCAGTACAGGTTGGGGGTGACCTGCTGGAAAGCAGCTCCAAGGAGAAGGAGCTGGGGGTGATGGTAGAAAACAAGGTCACCATGAGTCAGCAATGTGTCCTCACAGCCAATAGTGTCCTGGGGTGCATGAAAAAGAGTGTGGCCAGCACGTGGAGGGAGGTTCTTCTTCCCCTCTGCCCAAGGGAGGCTATGGCTGGAGGATTGGGTCCAGTTCTGGGCTTTCCAGTTCAAGAGAGACAGGTAACTACTGGAGAGAGTCCAGTGGAGGCTATAAAGCTGCTGAGGGGCCTGGAGCTTCTCTGTGAGGGGGAAAGGCTGAGAGCCCTGGGGTTGTTTAGCCTGGAGAAGAGCAGCCTGAGGGAATCTGCTAAATGCTCAGCAAGAGCTGAAGGGTGGGGGACAAGAGGACGGGGCTGAGCTCTTCTCAGTGGTGCCCAGCAACGAGATAAGTGATGGGCACAAATTGGAACCCATGAAGTTCTATCTGAACAAGAGGAGAAACCTTTTCACTCTGAGGGTGCTGGAGTCCTGAAGCAGGCTGCCCAGAGAGACTGTGGAGTCTCCTTCTCTAGAAAGAGTCCAAACCCACCAGAACACTTTGATCCTGGGCAACCTACTGTGGGGGACTCTGCTTTATCAGGAGATTGGAGTGGATAACTTCCAGAGGTCCCTTCCAACACCAACATGCTGGGATTCTATATGAGAGCTAATGAGGAAGGGAAGGTCTTCTCCTTCCTGGAGAGAGCCATGCCTTGAACAAACGGGAGCTAAGCAGCCTTCGCATAGCTTCAGGATAAAGATCTTCCAAGAATCTACTCCCAGAAGACGACAATTATGGTTCAGCAAACTGCAGGAGAAGAACATCACTCAGGGAATGGGAAACTCCGGGATAGTTGGCAGTATTTAAGATTCAGATATTTAAACCCTTAGGAGATATTCACCTCAAAGATAAATTTATGGGCTCCAAACACAGCCAGCATCTGATCTAGTTGAAGATGTGCCTGCTGACTGCAGTGGAGGTAGATGAGATGACCTTTAAAGGCCCCTTCCAATTCAAACCATAATTCATCATTCTAAGAGCTTGGTTATGAGGACAATGGAATCACCAAACACCATCCTGTCCTCAAAAGCTCCACCACCCCTCACAAAACCCCTTGCAGCTCCATAAAGTCATGGACCCAGAGCTGTGATTGTTACATACCCATCTCCCAGGAATACAGAAGATGAAGACAAGGTCTGCTGTCAGGAGACAGCCTACCTAGCTAGCAAACTTGCTCCAGCTTGATATCAACCATCCAATGTCAGCTCCTGTCCCTCCTGGTCTCACATCTGAGCCCAAGCCTAGACATGACATCTCAGATGTATCCCTCAACAGACAAAGTTGGTTTATGCCAGTCTCCTAAAAATGATCTCAAATATTCATTTCAATGCCACATCCTTGAGACAACCACACACCAAAGCCAAAGGTCCACCCTGGGGTGGGATCTAGAAATGACAAGGTAACCCCAGGGGTTAGATGAGAGTCCAAAGAAGAGCAACAGAGCTGGTGAAGGATCTGGAGAACAGGTCTTGAGAGGAGCAGCTGAGGGAACTTACATTGTCATTTTACATCCTGGAGAGAAGAAGGCTGAGGGGAGACCTGGCTATCTACAACTCCCTAAAAGGAGGTTGGAGTCAGGTAGGCATTGGTCTCTCCTCCAAAGTACAAACGATAGGACAACAGAAATGACCTCAAGTTGCACCAGGGGAGGTTTAGGTTGGACATGAAGAAAAATTTCTTGTCATTGAGAGTTGTCAAGGCCTGGCCTGGGTTGCCCAGGGCAGTGGTGGAGTCTCCATCCCTGGAAGGGTTTTAAAGTCATGGAGATGTGGTGCTAGGGGACATGGTTTGGTGATAACCTGGCAGTGCTGGGTTAATGGTTGGACTTGATGATCTTAAAGTCATTTCCAATCAAAATGATTCTATGACTCCATAATTTCAACCATGCAGGATGGTCTGAAATGCATTATGGAGAGAAATGAAGTTCTGGATCACAGCTGCATGGGTGAAGGAGATCAATGACTCACTGATAACCTTTAATTGCTTTGTTGTGCAGATTTCTCTTCCCCAATAGCCTCTATAGGTCCCTTTTCCAAGCTCACAAGTTCTTTCAGGATGAAACCAACCCCAGGACATCTGTTCGTGGCAGTGGCATTTGAAATCCCACTGCTCCAGCCTTCATTTCCCCTATTTTGTTGATTTTGTGTCATTCATTTCTGTGAAAGGGAACAAAGAAGGGAACAGAATTCAAGTCCTAGTGGCGGGACCTAGAACAGGGAGGGACAACCCTTAAGCTGAGTCTACCTAGCTTTGAAATGAGCTTGTAGCAGAGTCATGGAATTGTTTGGGTTGGAAGAGATCTTTAAGATCATAAAGTCCAACCATAACCCAGCACTGCCAGGTCACCACTAAAACCATGTCACTTAGTCCAGCCCTTCTGCTATCATCAGGGACATCTCCAACTACAGCAGGTTGCTCAGAGCCCCAAACAACTGGGATGGTTCCAGGGATGAGGCATCTGCTACCTCTTTGGGCAACCTGGGCCAGGGTTTCATGACCCTTTTCAGCTAGTCAGGGTGCTGAGTAACCTTACCTAGACCATGGCTTTCCCAAAGAAGGTTGGAGCAGATGATGCTCGAGAGCCCTTCCAACCTGAGATTCTGTAACATTTCTTCCTTGTCTTCAGTCTGAATTCCCTCTTTTAGTTCCACCACCCTTGACCTGTCGCAACAGGTCCTACTAAAAAGTCTGTCCTTGTCTTTCTGATCAGGTCCTTGAAGTCCTGCAAGGCCACCAAAAGGTCTCCTCAGAGCCTTCTCTCCTCAGCAAAGGATTTCAAATCACTCAGCCCTCAGTCTCCCTCCTACCTTGAGAAGAAAAGCTCTGGGAATGGCTCCTTTTGGTGTTCAGCTGCCAGCACTTGTATGTCCTTGAGAGACAACCACCAGAAGCCCAAAATAGCTACTTGAGGAACGTCTTCTTGCTCTCTCCCCATGGCTCCTTTTTCGTGATACCCACAGTGATGTGGGCTGCTGGAGACCATGAAGAGTCAACTTGCTCCTTTCTCCATGTGGAATTAACTCCACCAAGGGCTAAAACACAATCTCAACTCCAGCAAAACCCCAAGCAGCATGTAGCAGAGGTCACACTTGGTTATGTGACCTGGAATGGGAGTCCAGCAGCCTCAACAACCAACCTTATTCTCTTGTCCCAGGTTGGGAACTATAGGGTTAAAATAGTCCTCTAGGGACTTGAAGATTTTGTAATTCAATCCCACAATTCTGCTATCTCTTCATAAGCTCAGGGCAAGGCCAGCTTGTTCTCCTTTCCTCCCCCTCCAGCCTTGCGTCGGGCAGCAGCTGCATTATCGGGACAAAACATGTAAGGATAGGCCTGGTTGGGGCCTCCAGAGGCTGTGCTTAGGCCTCTTGGATGGCAGAGGCATGGCGGGGTAGAATTGGAGCACTGGGGATGATAGATTTAGTTTTGGGCTGGGGGAAAATTCAGGGGATTTGCTTATGGATTCTGTACCTGCTTTGTAACTTCTATCTGTAACACTCTCTCCAAATACAATTCTGGTTTTTTCTCCAATTCGTTTGAGAGCTTCACTCTGTCAGCTCTTTAAACCCATGACATCTCTGTTCACTCAAATCCCACCACTTTTGGAGGAAGTGGCAGAAAAAAACTTTGGGTTTTTCTTCTCCATGCTCCTTTCACCCAAACGCTAAACCTCACCACAAGCCCACTGATCTGGATGGAGATGCCTGCACAAAAATCCCTCAAGCTTTCTGCTCCAAAGATTTGACTCTTCTGCCTGGTGTGTTCTCTTTTTCATTCCCTAACTCTTCCCAGATGTTCACAACCACACTGCCAGAGCAAGAGGCATTTGTGGGTTTGTTCTATAATGGCTTTCTAAAGCCTCAGCCACCACAGTGGCATGTGGAGAAGGCTCTACAGGACCTCCTCCTCTCTCTGTCCTTGAGGCGATGGAGATTCGCACATGTCCACCTTAGATTAAAGGCAGCAAAGAAGCTTATGAAGCAGAACAGCATCCAGAAAGGCAACTTCAGGACTCAGAAAGGACTTAGGAGTCGGCTTAGTGACCAATAAACCTGACGATACATCCCTCTGTCCCCCAAAGCCAAACTACCATAAAATAAAATTGTGGAAAACGTGGAGAGGGTGCAGAGAAGATGTGGACGCGGTGGAGATCTAGTCCAGAGATGTGGATGAGGTAGAAATCACACAAAGAAAATATAGGCAGGCTGGAAAAGGGTCCAGAAAAGGGCTGCCAAGGTGATCCAAGGACTGGGAAGGTGCCATATGAGGGAAGGTTGGGTTTATTCAGCCTGAAGAAAAGGTGGCTCGGGGAAGACCTCATCACCATGTTTCAGGATTTAAAGGGTGGCTACAAAGAAGACAGAGTCTCCCTTTTAACAAGGAGTCACATGGAAAAGATGAGGAGTGATGAGTACAAGTTACTCCTGGTTGGGCACAAGAGGACAATTTTTCACAGCAAGGACAATCATCCATTGGAATGATGCCCCCAGGGACATGAGGGAGTCTCCAACATTGGACACTTCTGAGATTCAACTTGACATGGTGCTGGGCCATCTTCCCTATACCATGCTTGTGCCAGGTAAGGTTGGACCAGGTGATCCTTGAGGTACCTTTCAATCTAGGATTCTAGTATTCTTTGAAGATACCCAAAAGGGTTGTCAAGGCCTGTCCCAGGCTGCCCAGGGGAGTGGTGGAGTCCCTGCCTTGGGGGGCGGGGCGTGTAAAAGCTGTAGAGATGTGGTGCTGAGGGACATGGTTTGGTGGTGACCTGGCAGTGCTGGGTCAATGGTTGTGCTTCATGATCTCAAAGATCTTTCCCAACCCAAACAATTCGATGATCCCATGATTTTATAACTTGATGATCTCGGATGAAGCTTTGAGCAACCTGGTCTAGCGGAAGGTGTCCCTGCCCATGGCAGGGGACTTGGAAGCAGGTGATCTTCATGGTCCCTTCTAACCCAAACCATTCTATGAATCTATGAACTGTGTGAGAAGTTCTCTCAGCCTTTCAAGAAGCTCCATGGGAAGATCAATGAAAGTCTTACAACCACAGGTTTAGTTGGCAGAGTCAGGACCATTTCTGCAAGGCAGAGAGCTTGGGTTTCCACACACGTTGCCTGTGGAAGTAATTTAGATTCAAGCAGAGAGTAAAGAGGGAAGATCAATAAAAATGCAACGAGGCAGACAGAGAAACGTCACCACCTTGGGAAGAGGCAGCCCAGCCAACGTGGGCATCAGACAGAACAAAGGGAGGTGGCACATGGAGGCTACACCATCAGGGAGGCATCTAACTTCAGCTCAGAGATCTATATTAGGGTCTTGGCAGTAAAGAAAAAGGGTACTGCATGGTCAAACCAAGTCATGGCCCAGAGACCTGAGATCCCAGGTTCTGGTGTTATTTTACCACATCACATCAAGCTCTTCTCTCTTCCCAGCTGTAGAATGGGAACTGTGGTTGGGTTGCTCAGCCTGGAAAAGGCTCCAGGGAGATCTTCTGGTGGCCTTCCAGGACTACAGAAAAGCTGGAGACAAGAGTTCTTAGCAGGGTCTGTTGTAACAGCACAAGGGGTGATGGTTTGAAACTCAAGGAGGGAGATTCACACTGGAGAGAAGAAATTTGTTGTGATGAGGGTGCTGAGACCCTGGCCAAGGTTTCCCAGAGAGGCTGGAGATGCCCCATCCCTGGAACCATTCCAAGTCAGGTTGTCTGGGGCTCTGAGCAACCTGTTCTAGTTGCAGATGTCTCTGCTCACTGCAGAGAGGGGGATGGACTAGATGACCTTTAAAGGTCCTTTCCAACCCAAACCAGTCTGGGATTCTGAGAGGCGGGACTGGCCAAGTCACTGTTGGCCATGGCACTTGCAAACACTCAGGCAACCTTCTGCATCACCTTTAAGCCCAGGTATCATTAATGCTCCACCATTTTTGCCTCCACGAGGCCTTTCTTCACATTCGAACCATGTTTTAAAAAGTCAACAGCTTCAAACACCAACCAGAATTCCAGAGGCTTTGCTGCACACCAGAAGCAGAATTTCAAGTCAAGGTTCAGTTTCAGAAGAAAAACCCTCTCAGGCTCACATTGGCTATAAAATCCAAGCAGCAAACCCTTCTCCCTCTGACAACCTATTTCAGGCCTCATTTGCTGCAGCTTTGATGAGCTGTTAATCGACCATCTGAAGCTTCCACATCCTTCACTGAAGGAAGAGAAGTTTCTGCTCTTGAAATGTCACTGATTGGTTACTGCATGTCACAGCTGCTGAGACCAAACTGTTCCTTCCCATCTCCTTCCCATTTATTGTTTAAAAATACTTTAACAACATCATAAAAAGATTTTAATCCCATTTCAGAGTGTCCCTGTCACTCGGCCATCAGCTGGGACAGCACCAAAAGCCAGAGCAATGGATTTGGCTCCCTAAAAATTGGTGTACATCAGAATGTGGGTCTTGTGGAGATGCTTGTGAAGTGCAGGAGCCATGCTAGCAGCAACGACATCCCAGAATCCCAGCATGTTGGGGGTTGGAAGAGACCTGCTAAATCAGGGTCACCCACAGCAGGTTGCCCAGGATCACAATGCCCAAGTGGGTTTGGAATCTCTCTGGAGAAAGAGACTACACAATTTCTCTGGGCAGCCTGCTCCAGGGCTCTGAACCCTCCAAGCCAAGAGGTTTCTTCTGATGGAACCTCTTGGGCTCTGACAGTGGACACAAACTACTCATCCTGTCACTAGGAACCACTGGAAAGAGTCTGGACCCAGCCTCTAGCTGTGATCCCTTAAGGTCAGAGAAACAGGAATGGGTGAGGACTTAAAGGAAAGAGGCACCAGGAGAACATGGTTCATAGATTCATAAAATCATGGAATAGTTTGGGTTGCAAGGGATCTTTAAAGATATTTAGTTCCAACCCCCTGCCATGGGCAAGGACACCTTCCACTAGACCACACTGCTCAAGGCCTCAAGGTTTTTCCAAGTGGTGATAAAGGGAGAAAAGTCAGCTTTTTGGGGTGGTGTTGCTGGGAAAAAATTAAGGAGCAAGAGCTAATTCCAAGGGCGCGAAGCAGATGCTATCAAGATGCTCCACTTCTTTCTCTCAGCACCTGGAGGACATTTATCCCTCACTTGCATCTTGACAACAGCTTGGATTTGTTGGAAAGTGGGGAAAGCATAATTAATATTCCAGCAGCAAATGTTTGGTTTGGAGAATAAGCTGAGGAGGGATGAGGAGAGGTCTGGGTTCAATGCATTATCTAGAGCATGTAAGGAAATAAGCACCGAAGCAAAAAAGCAGGAGGGAAGAGCTGCAGAAGACAGGGAGAATGAATTATTTTAAGCAATAAATCCAATTTTTTAATTTCAATTTTAAAAAATAAATCTAATTTTTGTTTTCACTCTAATGTTTGTAGTCATCTCCATCAGTAGCCTAAATTAAGTTCTTGCCCAATAAAACCACTATAAAAATGCTGCTGTATGTGGAGAGCAGCCCCAAGCTGAGCCTAAAGCTGAGGATCCCCCAACCTCCTCTATGGGGAACCTTCAGCTGGTTTCTACATCAGTTTGACTCCTGGAATCAGCCCAGTCCCTGAAGACCTCTTGGTTGTTTGATGGTTTTGTTTGGGGTTGTGGATTTCTGTTTAAAGGTTGCTGGTAGAGACTTCAGTGTTTTCTCTTAATCTACTATGAATGAGCTGCTAAAACCATCTTTCAGAAGAGGAACATCAAACCACAAGCCTTTGGTCTTAATATGGTTGTCAGAACGGTCTTGCCCAAACCAGTCTTAAACCAAGATACCAACTGATGAGACAAGATATCTCCTCTTCAAATAATAATTTACCTAGAAACTCGTCTAGAAGAACTTGCCCTGGACCTTTACCAGCTTACATGCAAATTGAGGAGTCAGAGGAGAAGTAATGATCAAGTCAGTAGAAATGAAAAAGTAGCCATCAGAGGACACTGCTGGAAGAGGGATTTAAGAAGCTGCTCTTAGTTCATCACTTTGTGGGGATGAAGTTGTCCACATCAACATGCTCCATGTTTCTACAGCTCAAGATGCCAAGCCAACAATCATTTCATAGAATCACAGAATGGTTTGGATTGGAAGGGACCTTAAAAATCACTTGTTCCAGCGCTCTTGTGGTTGGAAGGTGGGGACACCTTCCACTAGACCAGGTTTCTTAAGGCCGTGGGGACACCTTCCACTAGACCAGGTTTCTCAAGGCCTTGTCCAACTTGCCCTTGAACACTTCCAGAGAGGGGACATCCACAATCTCCTGGGCAACATATTCCAGTGTCCCACCAACTTGTTCCAGTGTCTCACCAATTTCCCCAGATGATAACTCCCATGCAGTGGCAGGAACTTCATCATGACCAAAACAGGTCACCTTTAAATCCAGGAGCCGAACTCTGGCTTCACCTAAACATTCAAGGTAAAGTTGGACCTGGTGCTCTGAGAAACCTGCTCTAGCTGAAGATCTCCCTGTTTACTTCATGGGGGTTAGACTAGGTGACCTTTAAGGTCTTTTCCAGCCCAAACCAGTCCGTGGGCCTCCTAGGAATGGTTTAAGAGTTTTGAAGTCTCCAAGTCCCAGTGGAGAGATGAGTTGTAGACATCACAACTATAGGCAACAAGGCAGCTTCCAACTACTGAAAGCCCTAGAGCTAGGCTTGTGAGAACATGGAGGTTCTTACAGATGGGCTGCTGGGATTGTCCTAGATTTTCCCAGATTTTGTCAATGTTAAAAAGCTGGAGGAGCAGCTCCATAAACAAACAGGCACCAGAGCGACTATCAGTGGAACTGTGCTCGCTGCCCTTGGGACACTACAAGCCCAGGAAGTCTGATGCCCTCCGATCATGCATGAGTTGACCTTATCTCCCTAGCTTTCCAGAAGCATCCAGAAAATCATTATTTTTTCATAAAATCCATCAAGATTTTTTGTCATTATTGGTATTTTAGGGAAGATTTGGGATTCGATTACATCATCAAACAACCAGCTTCTCCAACCCAGCAGTCCTCTCAACCAGTAGGTCCTTTAATCCTGCTTCAAGATGATGCCATCTCACCACTCATGTAGTTAGAACCCACTACCCCAAGTCCAAAACACCCAATAGAGGGCAGGAAGAATGCGGTAGAAGGTTTAAATCAGCCCATCCACACAACATCTATCACCTCATTGCTCTTCTGCTGCCAAGTTCATTAGCATACATTGACATATCTTCATTAATAAAGCTGTTCTAGACCATGTCCAACCTCACTGTTAAGCTCAACAACATCAGCAGCCAACATCGGGACTAACCACAAAAGCCACTTTGTGGTTGCAACCAGAGCAGAAAGTGGTTCCTGTCGCAACAAGACAGCAGCAGCAGCAAAAATCACCGCAAAAATCAAGGTAAATCATGGGCACTCCCCAAAACCAATTCCAAAACCCAAGATGAAAACCGTGCATCCCTCACAAAAAAAAGAAGAGGTTTCAAGAGAAACCTCACAGATCCACCAAGCAGCTGCTCATGGTCGTGGACATCAGGAAACGCCTTTGTGAAACACAACTGGGCCAATCTTTAACGGTCCAGATCTCAGAGCTCTCCTCCTTCCAGCTTGGACTTGATAAAGGTCTTTTTTCCAACCCAACTAGTGATTCTCTGCCCCCTCCCTGTTTCCACCACCCCAACAAGTCCAACAGTGGGATCCTCCTGGCAAAAGACATGGTTGGCACCTGATTTATCCCACTTGATCCTCCTGCATCTCCTCATCCACCTTTGATTCAGCTGCAAGATACAAATATATGTGATGCTCCTTCTGCACTCTTGGCCAACTGGCTGTACCTCCACTCTCTTGCTCCATGGGAGCTGCAGGTGACAGGATTTCTGCTTCTCTTACTAGGATGGTTAATGACCTAATTTAAGCCATGGAAATGCAGTTAGAGGTTCCTCAAACCAACTTAAGGGTAAATCAGCTGTGACAGCTTCTCGAGCAACTTCTTGGGCACCTTCTTCTCAGCAACATTAATGAGACTAGGAGCAGAGGACATTTGGTCCCTCCCCTCTTTCTAAGCTACTGAGGAATCTTGATGCCTCAAAGCTCCTTTGAACTTCAGCTCCTCTGGATGAGAGCTAGCTGAAGACATCTGGCTCACAGACAAGCCAGACCTTGGTTTGTCTTGATCTGCAGAGGGGGAAAAATAGATTTGAGTGGGAAGTGCTCTGTCAGCAGCTCCTTTGGACTTCCCCAGAGAGGGAGTGGCCTCAACATCTGCCTTTCTTCTCAAAGGAAAAGCATGGAAATTCTCTCTCCCAACTCAAATGGTTGGGATTAAGATTCAAGAGTCCTTTAGACTTGAAAGCCACTCCAGGTACTGAAGGAATGAGGTGGTGCTGCCATCAGAGACTCGAATTCCAGCTTAGAGGTAAACTTTAGGCTGGGAAGATAGCTCCTCATGAGTAGAAAAGAATTTACTGATGGGCAATGATCTACAAAACCCAATAGGAGATGTTTGGAGGAAGAGTAATGACATTGAACATCCTGAGTTTTCTCCTCTTCACCCATCTTAGGCAGGGGGAAGGAATATCACAGAATTGTTTAAGTTGGCAAAGACCTCCAAGATCACAGAGTCCTACCATTAACCCAGTACTGCCAGGTCGCCATCAAACCATGTTCCTCAGCACCACATCTAAACAGCTATTGAACTCCTCTAGGGATGAGGACTCCACCACTGCCCTAAGCAGCCTGGGCCAGGCCTGGACAACCCATTCCATGAAGAAATGGTTCTTCATGTACAACCTAAATCTGCCCTGGGGCAATTTGAGGCCATTTCCTCTTGTTCCTTGGGAGAAGAGACCAACCTCCACCTGACTTGAACCTCCTTTCAAGGAGTTGTAGAGAGCCAGAAGGTTTCCCCTCAGCCTCCTTTTCTCCAGGCTCAACAACCCCAGATCCCTCAACTGCTCCTCACAAGACCTGTTCTCCAGACCCTTCACCAGCTTTGTTGCCTTTTCTGGACCTGCTGTAGCCCCTCAATGTCCTTCTTGGAGTGAGGGGTCCAAAACTGAGCCCAGGACTCAAGGTGGTCCTGGAGGCCACACTCTTGCTGATCCAAGCCAGGCTGCTGGTCGCCTTCTTGGTCACTTGGGCACACACTGGCTCATCTCCATCCACTGTCATCCTCAGGTTCTTTTCCACCAGGCAGTCTCCACCTGCCCCAAGCCTGAAGCCTTTATGAGGTTGCTGTGACCCATATGCAGGACTCAGCACTTGGCCTTGTTGAATCTCATCCCACTGGCCTTGGCCCACCAATCCCTCCCTCTGTAAAGCCTCCTACACTCAAGCAGTTCAACACCCCCACCCAACTCAGTGTCATCTACAAAATTACTAAGGGATCCTCAATCCCCTCGTCCAGGTCAATGATGAAGATGTTAAAGAGAATTAGTCCCAGTGCTGAGCCCTGGAAAACACCACATGTGACTGACCACTAACTGGAGCTAACTCCATTCCACTCTTGGGTCCCAGCCACTCAGCCAGGTTTTGCACCCAGCTCTAACTCTATCCCTTAGGCCTTCCCCAAGAGCAGTCCTAGCTAACAGAGCTACCAGAGGCATTTGTTCATCAACAGAAGCTCACAGCTCACAAGCACAAATCAGTATCTTGGAGCAATCCACATACATTTCCAAGCACCAACCACCACCTTTTGTCACTCCCCACTCTGCTTCCAAAGTCAGCAGAGAGACAGTTTTGCAGCAGCCTGATGATGGCGAATTATGAGGGTGGTGTTCCTCCACCCTCCCCTTCCTCACAGCACCCAAAATCATCTTTCGGACGCAGGAAAACAGCTTTGCAGCAAGGTTCAGCCACCTCGTTTTGAAGGAACGCGTGGTTAGATGAACATTCAGCTGCAGATACCACCTAGGATAGATGTTTTGTGCAGGAGATCAACCCACCACCCATGGAGAAGATCAAACTTCCATCCATGATGGAGATCAACCCACCACCCGTGGTGGAAATCAACCTCCACCCATGGAGAAGCTCAACCCACTATCCATGGAGAGCAACAGCATGGCCACCATCCTGCTGGCACCAAGCGCAGTGTCACATTTTGCTCACCGCAGCCCTACCTAAGCCACCTGCTGCTTTCAGGTACTTGAAATCTCCCCCATGAGCTCCTCCATTCATTTGGGGTTAGAAATCTAAAATCTCGGGTTTGTTTTTTTTTCTGTCCTCCCCACCTCACCCCACCCCTGAAGCTCACCCAGCTGCGTGTGGCAGATGAGGAACCAGAGGCACAGCAGCTGCGGGTTTCTCTGTAGAGGTCACTCAAGGGTTGATTAAAAACCTTGACGATAGCCAAGGAAGTGGGGATAAAGAAATAAACATTTTGTATGTCGTGTCCCCCCCCCCAAATCCTGCATTTTATTTTGCATCTGGAACCTCAAAATCCTGCAGCTGGAAAATGCGGAGCTGGGGAGAAGCGGCAGGAGCAGTGCAGAGGAGAAGGTGCAGTGGGGGGGAGGATGAAAAAACCCACCAAAAAACCCCAACCGGTGCACAAGTGAGCTAAAATACTCCCCTCACCAGCACAAACCGTCTCAACTCAAAGACTGAACCTCCCCGCAAATCTCTGCGCATCCTGCAGCAGCCCCCTCCCTCCCTCCCTGCAGCCCCCCCAGCCCTGCCCGCACCCCTTTCCCACTGCATCCCTGCATCCACACCCACCCCAGCACCACCTTGCTGTGTTCCCCCAACAAGGAACCCCCCACCTCATTCGCCCTGCCACACCTTACCCCTCCCTAAAAACACCTCCCGTGCCTGCCTCCCGTCGGGTGGGATCCATCCCGATGCAAAAACCTCCTTCCTACGGCATCCATAGGCCACAGGAGGGGATCCAGTCCCCTCCAAAATTTCCCCGATAGATCCAGTCCCCTTCAGAACGCCCTCCTCACAAGGGTCTGGAGGGGGTCCTCCCCTCCACAGGGAGCAACATAGAATCCAGCCCCCTCACTCCATAGGAACCAGGGGAGGATCCAGCTTCTCCATCACCCCTTCAAGGGGAGCAAGGTGGGAACCAGCCCCTCAAGAATCCCTTCCATAACGAGAATGGGGGGATCTAGCCGCTCCGTAGGGTACAGGATGGCATCCAGACCCTCCAAAACGCCTTTCGTAGGCAGCAGGGTGGGATTCAGCCCCTCCAGAACCTCTTCCATAAGGAGCAATGTGGGATCCAGCCCCTTCAAAACCCCTTCCATAGAGAGAAGGGGGGAGCAGGGTGGAATACAACCCCTCCAGAAGGAATAAGCTGGGATCCAGCCCCTCTCTCTTTTACCAATATCCCCCTGGAAATCAGGGTGGGGTTGGGATGTCTTCGATTTAGGATCCCTCCTCCCTCCCCATCTCCTTTCTGAATTCAACCCCCTCCTCATGCACCAAAAAAGAGGTTGCGGGGGGTGAGATCCACACCCCCTCTAACCACCCAGAGAGCGCAGGGTGGGGTCCCGATCTAAACCCACCCCCATAAACACCCCAATAAGAATCCAGGGCGCTGCTGACACCCCACTAATAAAATCCGACAACACTCCCACACCCCAAAAAAAAAAAAAACACCCAGAAGGAAAAAAGAAAGAGAAGAAAACACCCCCCCCCCCAAAAAAAGGGGCACGGATACACCTGAAAGTGAGCGGCAGGGGGTCACATATACCCCAAAGAAGGGGGGGCACCCCTATAATTCCTATAGAGGTCTATGGGGAAACGGGGGACAGAGAAGGAAAACAGTCCCCCAAGGGTTAGAAAAAGGAGTCTAGACTCCCCCGCTCAGCGCCGCCGGAGGGCCAAAGGTCCCCTCTGGGGCCGCTCAGGGCGGTCTAGGCCGCTTCGAGCTGGAGGGGCAGCCCCTCGTAGGCCTCAGCCCCCCCCAGAAACCTCAATTCCCACCCTCCGCGATGCCGGTTCTTACCTCTCCGCCATGTTCCCGCCGGTCCTACCGCTCGTAGACGGTGATCCCAAGCCTGGTTAGATCTCCCATGGTGATCATAGCTGTATTCCCCCCTTTCAATAATCGATTAATCGATCCAAAATGACATCCGCCCCCCCCGCCTCAACCTCAAGACTTGAACCCCGCGGCCGCTCCCGCCGCTGACTCGAGCCCGGCGCTCGCGCACACCCCCAAACC
>WBNM01013021.1:0-15733 GCA_013399055.1 Ramphastos sulfuratus | reverse complement strand
GCATTTGGAGTGTGTCCTGCCGAGGTACCCATGGAGAGCAGCGACAGGGATCCCCTTCCCCCGCTGTGAATCATTCTTGACTTTATACTGGCCAAACTGGCTGTACTGAGTATGGGCGGAGGCGGAGTTTTGCTCCCTTTCCCGCACACTCCTGCCGGGTCTGCACAGGGTGGGCAGCCAGGACCAGTGCCAAAGGGCAGTGTGGCCCTGTCTATCCCCACTGAGTTTGCAGCGGTGGCAGAGGCGGCAGCTGCAGCCCTGGTGCCAAGCTCAAGCGACAGGGCAAGCCGCAAGGATGCCCTGACGGTAGTGCCTCCTCTGGCCGGTGAGGCAGTGATGAGGATGGACGGTCCTGGTCTGGTAGTGGTTCCTGTCAATGGCACAGACCCCGTAATGATTTTCTTCCGTGTTCAGCCATCTCCTCCTCGTCCACCACCAGATCCTCCTCCTTTACAGTCGTCCATTGAGAAGGGGGAGGAAAGGAGAACAAGCTGGCCTTGCTGTGAGCTTATGAAGAGATAGCAGAATTGTGGGATTGAATAACAATCTTCAAGTCCCTAGAGGACTTTTTTAACCCTATAGTTCCCAACCTGGGACAGAAGGCATTGTTATTGCTTCGCAATCCTTTGCTTATAAGGAGACACAAACACATTTTCACAGCTCAGAAAAACAGTAGGAAGAAACCTGGTTTTGTTCCACAAGGAAATGACCTGCCCTAGATCTGTACCGTCTCACAATATGATGCCTTCTCTCCTGCTCTGAGTTCAGCACTCTTGTTCAGAGTGCTGGAGATGGGAGAAGGAAAGGGGTGAATTCAAGGTCTTTCCCTGATGCATGGCAGAAAGAGGCTCTGTTCCTCCTGCTTTCCTCCACCCCAGACAAGGCTTATGGATACCTTCTCTGCAGAAGGGCACAAGGGACTATTTCAGCACTCCAGCGTGCAGCACACACAGGTAATAAAAATTTGCCCTAAATGTGAAAAGCTGGATTACAGCAGAAAAAAAAAAAAACCAACAAAACCTCACACAGCTACCAGAACTATGTTACTGAGGATGCTATTCATCATTTGCTGTGTAACAGAGCATACACTTTGAAACAGGCTGGCAATTCCATTCTCTTCACTTCTCTTTCCTACTCCACAAGTGTCATTGAAAGTAAGCAAAAAAGTCACCCTCTTCATGAATTTCTCAAACTGAAATGCTCTCCTGAGAATTGTTATTCTGCTGCTCTGTGATCTAGTCTGGAAGCCTGCACGTACAAATTAAAGGGAAGTCTATGAATCAAAGCTTTGAGACTTGATACTGAGGTTATATAATGAGCAAAAGAGCACATAAGGCCCAGTCCTGCTCTCAGAGAAATGAGCAACAAGGGTCTGATTCTGATTTTGCTTATCCAGCTTATAAATCAGGAGTAACTTCAGTGAAGCACACATCAGTAAAAAGGGAACAAGCAGTCTCTTAGTCACTAAATTTCCAACATATCATGCACTGCATTTAGTACAAAACATTATCCCATCTTGACTTTGGCTGCAGGGTTATCCTGGGACAAAATGCGGAGGAGATGTTCAAACTGTGTCTAAAGAGAAAGGTGTTTATTACAGAGTGGAGGGGCAGTGAGTTAGCTGAGCCTGCTGAGCCCCCACCAAAAAAACAAACAAAAAAAAAGAAANAAAAAAGAAAAAAGAAAAATGAAAAAGAAAAAAGAAGAAAGAAAAAAGAAAAAAGAAAAAAGAAAAAAAAAAGAAAAAAAACAGAAAAGAAAATTAAAAAAGAAAAAAGAAATTTAAAAAGAAAAAACAAAAAGAAAAAAGAGAAAATAAAAAAGAAAAAACAAAAAAGAAAAAGAAAAAAGAAAAGAAAAAGAAAAAAGAAAAAACAGAAAAAAGAAAAAAGAAAAAATAATAAGAAAAAAGAAAAAGAAAAAAGAAAAAAGAAAAATAAAAAAGGAAAAAGGGAAAAGGAAAAACAAAAAAAAAAGGAAAAAGGAAAAAAAAACCAAACCCAAAAAAAAAGAAGCAGGGATCCTTGTCGGAGACCAAATTAAGCAAGACTACTTCTCTCCTTCTGTTATACTGCCAGACCCTCCTGAGTCCAGAGCTGGAGGCAGGATTTGATGACCACAGAGCTATAAAGAGGTTCCATAAAACTTGATGTGTTTATGAGCACTCTTTATTCAAGTTAAACAGACAGTGCTGCTAAATATCCCCTTGTATGATGCGACTTAAAACAACACAGAGCATCAAGCTAAACCACAATTTGTTATATCAGCCAAAAGATTTTCAGCAGGATTAGTTAGAATTGCAATGGCAGGGGCATTAATTAGTTGCAACAGAGTGTATGAGAGAAATACTGGTTATAGTGGCTTGAGGGGAAAAAAAGAAATGATATTTTTGTTAAAGCAGAATACTCATCAGAATGGCAAGGTTGCAGCTATGAGAAAGAGAATTGCCCATTTCTACCAGAAGAATGTATGATTTTGTGATGTTCTTTGTAAATGGGATTGCACCAAAGAACATCATCATCACTACTGGAGAGAATAATTACATCCCTATCTTATCACCTCTTTATCTTTTCAATGAGAATTGCCTGGCAAAGCACCATACACTGGGTCACAACTCTTCTAACAGAGGATTTGTGTTTGGGTAGTGATTGAATTTGAATTTGTAGCCTATTACTATTGGGTGTTATATGGACCACTACATGAAAAACAGTCCCTGGCCCAATTAACTTTTAAATCTCTTACACAACTTTTTTTTTTTCTTTCTTTCCCCCCCCAACTCAAGCTATAAGACAGAGTAAGACACAGAATCTTGCCTTGCTGATGGGGTTGGTTTTTCTTTTCTAAACCAGGGCTTTAGGGAGTGCATCTCTGCTAAGTATTTCTGCAGCTGTTCAAAAGCAATCACACTGCACAATACAGTATCTGAATAATTGTCTCTGGTGACTATTAAAGTATACTGCTGCACCATAAAACCACCAGGAGTAATCTTACACCACAGCACAAAATACCCAACAGCCAACCCTGTAGAGTGTTGTTCCTGTTAACAGAGAGCTATCATAACCAAGTGAAGATTCAGGAAGACAGAAAGAGCACAGGGAAAGACATGAACCTTAAATTGTTCCTTTTCTTGCTGACTAAGCAAAAGTTGCTGATTGTTAAATATTGAATTGTCTGTATTCATCCCTAGCCAACTGAAGTCAATGGGCTTACATTGGATGACTTTAACCCATTGCATGTGAAATGTTTGCCTCTTCCTTCCCTTCTCTCTTGCTCCTTACAGCCTTTTATATACTGCAGTACAGGAAGCCCTTTAAAGCCTAATGTATGGTAATATAGTTTAATTGTGGTTGGTTGGTCTGCTGGGGATAAAATGTGCTGGTTCCAGGTAATTTTGCTGACTCTAAACTTGGCTCTGTACAGAGAGCTGGGGGAGGGGGATTGCTAATAAAACTAGCAGTGCTACCTGGGAAGGCTCTGCACACTGCAAAGGTCCTGTTAAAGTAGGTCCTGTAATTGCATGTAATTGATTTTTTAAAACAAAGGTGTTTGCCTCACACTGGCTACAGTGTTTGTCTCTTAACCCTTACATGAGAACAACTCATTCACAAACTCTCAGACGAGCACACTTTGGACACTGACTGAGCAGAATGTACTCACTTTGCAGTCATTACACAACTTCTTTCAATCTGTGAGCTGCAGACAGATGAATTGCTGAAGGCAGCAATCTCCAGCCTTCATTTCCTGCAGATGTTCAAAACTCAAAATCTAGAGGGCCTGTTTCTCTCCTTGCATCCTCTGATCTAGTATTTTTACAGTCCTACCACCAAATCAGTGATAAATGCCTGTTGTCAGGACAGGTGATGACTAATCAATACCTTGCTTCCATGGAATGTTCAAGTTCTTTCTTTCAGATGGTTGCTCCTCAAAACTAACTACCTGTGCAGGAGTGCACATCTCCTTACCTGACTTCAGCTCTTAAAAGCATCTCCAAAGTGCCAGGCAGAAGCTGCTCTATCAGCTAAACATGGTTCAAATCTTAACAGTGATATATATACCAATGAAACACAAAGAAACTTTAGTTTTAGATGATTAATAATGAGTGACAGGACCATTTAGCTTATTAACAGTCAACTACAACATGCACCCAGTTAAGATTAACAGTGCAAAGGTTCAGATTATCACAGAGCTATTCAGTACCTTCATGGAAAAATGAGTTTGTGTCAATCCACAGGGCTCAGCTTTTTCACTGCTTTACATAAACACATCTACCCAAGTATATCACACACAGTGCATTTGGGAGCACTTTACAAGTTAACTGTGTGTCTATAGAGATACCAGGCCTGTATATCTACAGGCATTGCAAATACCTGCAAAGCTTTTGCTTGTTTACTTCCAGGATTCTTCTCTGCAGAGAGACAGACTTCTGTCAGGCAACCCTGGCAACTTCTTCCTAGATACTTTTTACCATTCTAAGAAGCTCACTCAAGCTGACTGTAAGCCTTCTGTGTGTATTTGGAGTGGCACTGTGGCAAGAAATCTACTTGTTTAGTCTCCAGCCTCAGAATTTTCTTGTAACTCTATAGCAGAGCAGTAGTACAAGAACATGAAAAACCTACTGGAGTCTTCTACTAAGGATAAAAATCTAAACATCTTAAAAATCATTTTGCTCTCTGCACTTTGTTCAATTTGTGAAGTGAAACTTGATAATCTTTCTGCTTTTATAATGAATATTTTTTGCTTTCTGCTGCTTCAGTGTTATTTTAAAGGATCAGAATTGGTTTTGTAATCTTTATATAATAATGTTTAACAAGTAACTTTTCTCTCTGGATTAGTTTAAAAGTAACTCACCACAGTGTCTGCAAAGCCTGTTTTACTGGCACATCTGAGCATTACAATTATATTCACTGTCTCGTGGCCTTTAATGATATATAATTTCTTGCTGACCTGATAAAACAATTGTACAGATTAAATAGCATCACAAAAGCTGAGGTTTAAACTGGCAGAGGAGAGATTTAGACTGGATGTTAGGAGGAAGTTCTTTACAGTGAGGGTGGCGAGGAACTGGAACAGGTTGCCCAGGGAGGTTGTGGCTGCTCCCTCCCTGGAGGTGTTCAAGGCCAGGTTGGACGAGGTCTTGAGTGACCTGTACTAGTGGGAGGTGTCCCTGCCTATGGCAGGGGGGTGGGACTAGATGATCCTTGAGGTCCCTTCCAACCATACCATTCTATGATTCTATGATTCTATAATACCCTTTTCCCTTCAGTACAGCATGAGACTTTAAATACCTCACCACATATGCATTACTGTCAGCTGCAAAGGTGGTTCTGTGCTGGCTGCAGGCTTATTTTCACAACGGAGACCATGGCTGAGGTATTCATGCGCAGCAAAAGAGGAATCCAGGTAAAAAGTGGTCCATGATGTGCTTACGCACAGATCTGCTGAAAAATGTTTGCCTATATTCCCACCAATTCCTTTCTGATTTGTTCCTCAACTGCGTAGAGCAACAGTCTACAGCCAATTTTAATGTGCTGGAGTATATCTTACAATATGTCCACACAGTGACTTCTAATCCTTTTCTTGCACATTCCTTGTAGCAATGGTGCTACTTGATGGAAGACAACAGAGGATAACCTTATTCATTGCCTCTTTAAATGACCAGTAAATGAGACTGATGGGAGTTTTTGAATTATATGTTAACGACGTATACCCTAGCAGACAATCAGCAGATATGATCATTCTTGTGTTTTGTGGCAATTGTATCTATTTACTCTCCTTCACTGCCTGGTCACCACCCACTGTTGCCTGTGTCGTGGCAGGCCTAAGCAGGCCAAAATAGGCTTATCCATGTCCTGCCTTGCCCAGAGATGTTTTTCTGCTCTCCCTCCTTCTGTTTTGGGGAGAAGCAATCACGGGAAAGAGGACAAAGAACCTGGAGCCACTGAGTCTAAGGACCCTGGACCTTTGCATCCTGTGGNTGAAAGCCTTTGGGTACTGTCTGCAGCTGTAGCCAGCCCTGCCAGTCAGGAGATCATTTTGTGAGTGAATCCTTCAAGCCTCTTGTAACTCACCATTGCCTTCTGCCATCAGCAGAAAGGAGCTCCTTGAGTCCCTCTAGTGGGCAAGCGGAGTATTGACTGCAAGCGCTGCACTGACCGCAGCAACCTTCTCTGCCAGTTCAGTTGAGTTCCATTCATGTTAGATATTATCAGTAGTTATTGCTAGAGCCTGTTGTAACCTGTATAAAGTTTCCATGATTGATGCAAAGAACTGAGTGTCATTGAAATTAGTGATGGGGGTGGTGAGAGTTCTGAATATTGAATAGTAATAAACAATATTAATTTTTGAAAATAACATCTTGCATTAATTAATTACCCCTCCACTACAGACTGGTCACTTAAAGCACATGCCATCACTTCCTTGTCTTTAAGAGAGCACATGGAATTCCAAAACCAAAATTCCACTATTGAGAACTGATGTCCTCCAAACAGTGCCACGAATAAAAGAGACGGATGGACGGTCACAGCTGTTACGGAACTAGAAGCTCAATAAAAAGGAAGCTTATTCCAGAGAAGCCTTTGCTGAGCTATGCTCAGCAGGAAGCATTTCTAACTGAAGTGAGATCCTCTCTTGCTGTTTTTGAAGCAGTTCCCCAGGGAAACTAGACAGCAGTTTGAGAACTTCTGAAGCAGTGAAATTACATAGGTGTCAACGTCTGATATAGCAAAAGCGTTTTCTAACCAGAGGGTGTAGGTTTTAATGGAGTACCACAAAATCTGACTGGTCCCCTACACTAAACATTTCTTTGGGCATTAAACAGTGTTTCAGATTTGAAGTAAAAAAACTGACTGAATCTTAGAATTCATTATTTATTCTCTTCTGTAAATCATTAGTTTATTTAATGCAGGAGGCAAAATCTGTCAAGAGCTATTTGAGGAAACAACTGATTTATATTAGCAAGGAGGTGATGAAAGAAAAGCTTCAGGTGTGGCCAAAGTGTGCTGTTGGTTTCTTCTTTACCACTCTAATTATGGTGAATAAGGGGAGCCAGAAGAGACAGGATGGAACAAGGCTGATCAATAATCTGCTCTTGTCAGACCCCACATGGAGTCCTGTGTGCAGTTCTGGAGCCCCAAGCACACGAAGGACATGGAACTGTTGGAGTGGGTCCAGAGGAGACATGAAGATGCTCAGAGGGCTGCAGCAGCTCTCCTCTGAGGACAGGCTGAGAGAGTTGGGGCTCTGCAGCTTGGAGAAGAGAAGGCTTCCAGGAGACCTTAGAGTAGCCTTCCAGTATCTGAAGGGGGCTACAGGAAGGCTGAGGAGGGACTATTGACAAGGTCTTGCAATGCCAGGACAAGGGGCAATGGGTTTGAACTGGCAGAGGGGAGATTGAAAGTGGATGTTAGGAGGAAGTTGTTTGCAGTGAGGGTGCTGAGACACTGGCACAGGTTGCCCAGGGAGGTTGTGGCTGCTCCCTCCCTGGAGGTGTTCAGGGCCAAGTTGGATGAGGCCTTGAGTGACCTGTACTAGTGGGAGGTGTCCCTGCCTATGGCAGGGGCTTTGAACTAGATGATCCTTGAGGTCCTTTCCAACCTTACCATTCTATGATTCTATGCCTCTCCATTGCCTTCCCTGCAGTCAAAAGAGAGTGACTGCACTTCTCTGGCCTTCTTGGGGAGTATCTATTCCTTACTGAAGGTTAAGTGAAAAACTCTTGTCTTCCTACTTTTATGCTGACCCTAAATTTGTGTTCTGACTCTACTGTCTCTGGCTATATGTATAGTTCTTCAAATCAATGGGAGAATTGTCATGAAAAAGGGCTGCTCACACAAATGAGGTTTGCAAGATCAAGCCCTTCATGATCAGTATAACCCTGGGCTCCAGGCTGATATGGCATCCCTGATTTAGAAGAGTAATCCTATTAGCATCAAAGGGACAATTCACATGAGTAAGGACTGTCAGAATGGGCCCCTCAGGAGCAACTATCACCACAGTTATGTGTCTAACCTCACTCAGATCACAGCCATTTTCTACAGGCACTTTATGCTGCTAAACTTTACGGAGAAAACAGACCTTGAGCAGAAGTTAATTTCTGCTTTACAGACTATGGTTCTAGCTTTGCTCTCTGCTTAGGCTCCTCTTCTCACATTTAAGTGGTTCACAGCTTCTCTTCTTTTCATTTTCTTTCTCTAATTTCTTTCTGTCTTTTTTTCTTCAATATAGTTTTATGTTCTCTTTTCTATTTTTTCAACTTTTAAAAAATCTTTTTCTTCTTCCCCCTTATTTTCTTCCTTTTCCCCCACATTTTAAACTTTTTTTTACTTTTTCTCCTTTCCCTTCCTCTCCCTTTCCCTTCCTCTTCTTTCTACTTTAAAAAAAAAAAAATTATATTCCCCCCCCCCTTTTTTGTCTTTTTCTTTACTCTGTCGTTCCTCTTTTCCCTTCCTGTTTGTCCTTCTACCTTCCTCATATCTTCCTTCTGTACCTTCCCTAGAATTCAGTGATGGCAGGAAAAAATTCACAAGGTGTTAACCTCAAAATGCAAGGACTGGGAACATATGTGCTTTCCCAATTTCATAGAACCATATAATCTTAGAATGGTAAGGTTGGAAGGGATCTCAAATCTCATCCAGTTCCAACCCCCTGCCATAGGCAGGGACACCTCCCACTAGAACAGGTCACTCAAGGCCTTGTCCAACTTGGCCTTGAACACCGCCAGAGAGGGAGCAGCCACAACCTCCCTGGGCAACCAGAAGTATTAATAATGTCACACAGCTAAATTTCCAGCACCTGTAAAACAGGGAACTGAAATTCAAAGGAAAAGTTAATTTTTAACAAATTTTTCTAGCTGCATTTTTGCTTCTCTTTATATCCTACCTACCAATAATGAAAATGGCCTTTCTCCTGGATTTCTGGTATTTCTAAGTCTAGTTCTAAGCACCTAACATAAATCAGTTACCAGCTTTTCTTCTCATATATAATAATGTCAATATAGTTTAACTCTGTTAACTTACTTTGTTTGTAGAATCGTAGAATCATAGAATCATAGAATGGTAAGGTTGGAAGGGACCTCAAAGATCATCCAGTTCCAAGCCCCTGCCATAGGCAGGGACACCTCCCACTAGTACAGGTCACTCAAGGACTTGTCCAACCTGGCCTTNCCACCCAGCCTGCAGTTGTGCTTGGGATTGTGCCTACCCAGGTGCAGGACCTTACACTTGGCCTTGTTGAACTTCATGAGGTTGGCTTGGGCCCAGCTCTGCAGCCTGTCCAGGTCCCTCTGGATGGATCCCTGCCCTCTAGCAAGTCGACTGTGCCACATATCTTGGTGCCATCTGCACACTTGCTGAGGGTGCACTGATTCTTCTGTCCATGTCACTGACAAAGATGTTAACCAGCACTGGTGTCAGCACTGACCCCTGAAGGATGCCACTTGGCAGTTTACCTTACCTTTTTTTTTCCCCCTGGCTTCAGATAAGGATTAGAATGCCAAACAAAACAAAACAAAAAAGGTGGAAAAAGAAAATATTTAGAGTTTTTTTTTATAATTATAGTTTTATTTCAATGGCAATAATTACACTATGTGATCGGGTTATATGTTAGGTGTTGTACAAAAACGTATGAAGGCAGAAATCCTTCCCTGAGGTAAGTTATAAGCTGTAGAAATATTTCTATTTAAAAAAAAATAAAAATAACCATTCACGTGGATGGTTCCACGCTCAGGTGAGTTGCTTTGTTGACTTCAGTGGAAATAGCATTTTCTTTGTCCTTAGTGAGAAGAAAGGTTGTCGAACCCAACTTCCACCACCATTTAAAGGCAGGTCTGAAACTGCAGGCCTTGCTCAGATGAGCTTTGCTGTGTTTGATGATTAACAAGAGTCATGAAGGTCCTTGATATGGAGCACAGAATCTGACACTTGACATGAAGCACAGTAGTATCAATGACCACAGAAGATAAGCACATGACTTGTTTTTCCATAGTGATCCAGCTTTAACAATCGTATCCCCTGCTGACTTTGTACACATAGAATCATCTTTAGGATTAGTTCTGAGCAAGTTCCTCCATCTTCTTCAGTTTCATTTATTATGAGATGCTTAGTCACAAGCATTGCTCTGGTTATGATGAAGAGTGCTGTGGGCATTGCACGCTTTTCTCTGAGGGAGTGAGAAACTGACATCAGGTTTCCTCCTTTCATCACATCCTTAGTCGCCAGTGTAAATCTGTGGCCAGTTCTTTTATTTCCTGTTACACTTTGCAAAGCAACATAGCACCTATTCATGGGAACAGCACTGGTAGCCTGGCAATGCAAGCACTTTCAGACTTTTTTCCCTTTGGTGTAGCCTGGCAATGCAAGCACTTTCAGACTTTTTTCCCTTTGGTGTAGCCTGGCAATGCAAGCACTTTCAGACTTTTTTCCCTTTGGTGTAGCCTGGTAATGCAAGCACTTTCAGACTTTTTTCCCTTTGGTGTAGCCTGGCAATGCAAGCACTTCCAGCTTTTTTTCCCTTTGGTGTAGCCTGGCAATGCAAGCACTTTCAGACTTTTTTTTTCTTTGTTATAGCCTGGCAATGAAAGCACTTTTCAGCCTTGTTTTCCTTTGGTGTAGCCTGGCAATGCAAGCATTCTCAGCCTTTTTTCCCTTTGGTATAGCCTGGCAATGCAAGCACTTTCACCCTTTTTTTTCCTTGGGTGTAGCCTGGCAATGCAAGCACTTTCAGCCTTTTTTTCCTTGGGTGTAGCCTGGCAATGCAAGCACTCTCAGACGTCTTTTCTTTGGGTGAAAGTTCAGATGCACGAAAACAGCACCAGGGCCCAAAGTACCGAGGCTTCCCGTGCTGTCCATAGGTTTTCAGACGCACTCCGGACCCGTTTTGGAACCTGTGCAATTGCTGCACATGGCAGGTTTCTGCCAAAGCCTGGCCGAGTCACGGTCTTCGGTTTCCCTCCATAGAATCATAGAATCATAGAATGGTAAGGTTGGAAGGGACCTCAAGGATCACCTCGTTCCAACCCCCTGCCACAGGCAGGGACGCCTCCCACTAGTACAGGTCACTCAAGGCCTCGTCCAAGGGTGCTCAGAGAAGCAGACTCTTCCTTGCTTATTTGTTTTTACTAATGCTCCTGCTTTTTCTCCGGGTAACGGCTGCGGGGCTCCTGGCCCGAGCGCAGCCCCTCCTGAGTAAGCCACCTCTGAAGCCGCCGAGCGGCAGCGGCTGCACTGACCCGCGCCACGGTCCGCCTCCGCGCCGAGGGGGCGAGGCGAGGCAGAGCGAGGCGGGGCCGGGCCGAGGCAGTGCCCGGCCGGGAGCAGCAGAGTTAGGCGCGGGGTGAGCGCTCGCCGAGGGGACGCCGCTGAGGTGGGTGGGCGCTGCGCGATGGTGTGTGCCGTCGCCAGGCTGGAGAGGAAGGCTCCGCTGCTGCCGCCGCCTTTCCCCCCGCCGCCACCTGGGCGCGAAATGCTCCGTGGGTGCGGGGAGGGGGCCGCGGGCGGCGGGCCAGACCGCAGGCGTTTGTAATTCGGGGCGCTGTTGCCCCTCGCAGGTCGTGGCCCAGTGTGGTAGGGGGGAGGCGCAGGGGGCGGCCCGGTGCCCGCGCCGGTCGGCGGGGGCAGCTTCCCGAGGCTCCCCGCAGGGCCGCGGCTTTCTCGTCCTCTCTCCTCCGTCTGCGGAGGCTGAAGTGAAATCGCAGGTCTCCAAGGCTGCGTGGACTAGCAGCGCTGGGGGGAGGGCGGCAGCGCCCTGCTGCGGGACCTGCGCGTTTCGAAACGGCGTTCGCCGCCCTGCTCATGGCGTCGCCGGGCGCTTCACAGCGGTTTGGATGTGCTTCGAAAAGCCGTGGTTGTGAAACCTGCAGCAAAATGCCGCCCCGGGCCTAACGTCGCTGGTTACGGCTGCCCCGCCAGCCAGCGCTGGGACAGCGCCTGCCGAGGGCACAGCAGCAGAGCTTGTCCTCACCCATTGCTTTTTAAGACCCTTTACTTGTGCACTGAACCAGGCCCCGCATTCACAGCACAGGACATGGGGCTGCACCTCAGGCTGCCTTACCGAGCACAGCCCTTTAAGCCTTGTGTTGTTTTGTGCAGGTTTATTTTTGCATTTCTTCTGGTGCTGAAAGTATGGATCCTTCAGTAAGCTTCGTCTTTGCAGTGAAGGCAAGGCCTGAGCCTTGTGAGAGTTTGGGGAGGCCAACCATTCAAGTAGGGAAAAGGGATAGGGGAGGTGGGTTTGCACAGGAAAGGGACACAGAGATGCGCATGAACAGTTTCTCATGGCTTTGTATAGTCCTTGGATGTATTTTCTGCTTAGCTTTAAGAAGGCAGGAGGGAAAAATGCTCTGGATGCCACAGATTTACTGTATTTTTGTTATATGAAACCTCAGGCTTTCTGCTGCCATGCAAAGTTAAGAAGTTGCAGTTTCTGTTAATTGCTGAGAAAAATCTTTACTGAATTGCAGAACTGCTGTACTGTAACGTGAGAGGTGCAAGAGTTGCACTGAATCTGTTGGAATCCGTGGACCCAGTGCTTGGCCTGGTGACCCAAGCACTGTCTTGGCAAGAACAAAAGTGGAAGCAAAATCCTATTACCACAGCCAGAAGTGTCCAGGCAAGGCTAGGTTTGTTTCACTGTGCAAAAAGCTGCTTGCTTGCATCCTGCCCCACTCCTCACCAAGGATGTGCCTTGGGAGCAGGAGTCTTCTGCTTGCAGCTCAGCCAGTTTGCCTTATGTGTCCATAACTGGCCATGCTGAAAGCATGAGAGATTATTAGAGCTGTAATAAAGCTGATAATAACTTTTGCATTAACATTAATGTTAAAATTATAGGAAATAAAGAAGTTAACTGTATAAAAAAGTGCATTTATTTTTGTCTTGACTGAAGCTAAGGCATGCTACTTTTATGGATTTCAGCTCTACATGGACCAAGTGCATGACAGAAGCACTTGGTGAGGTAAACACCTTGCTCTGGGCAGAGCAGAAATGGAAGGTGCAAGGAGGACATAATTTTCATTTTACATGCATTCAGTCCTCATGACATTCTTAACTTTGGGATGCTGATAAAAGGTACCACCTCCATAGCATTGTGGGTTTGGATTGTTTCACTGGAAAGACAGTTCATTAGCTTAAACCTCCCATGATAAAAGCATAAATAGTTCTCTGCTCTTTGTCATTACAGCTTAATCTTTGCCCGTGAATCGTGTTAAAAGCAGTTTTTAAGAAGAAGGTCTCAGAGGAGAGAAATGCATGTTTAACTGGGTTTGATCACAAGTTATTGCTGGGTGGGAAGATAGTGGTTAGTTTGAAAGCTGAAGTGCAGTTCTAATCTTGTCATTTTGCCAAGAAAGGAAGAAAAGCAGGCAATACTAATTTTCCTCTTTACACACTACAGTATGTATGGTATGTCATCACACTCTTTCTGCCCTGGTAACTGCACAGGGAAATTCACTACAGTGTTCAGATGAATTGGTCTCAAACTGGTCTAAGTCTCTTTGTTACTTCAAAAGTGTAATAAGTTCTGTGACTAAATTTTGCTTGTGCAATTATACGAAATATTTTGGTAGTTTACGTGTTGACAGTTTAATAAGGATATAAAAGTGAAGTGAAATATTAAATGATAATATAATATCTCATCTTAAGGTATTATGCCATTGTGAAAATGAACTGAGGAAAAACAAATTTGTTTGAAAATAGACTTTCACAGTGGCAAATTTGTGCTGTCACTGCAGTGATGCCTAAAAAAAAAAAAAGACTGTTCTGACAATCTTCTTGTCAGAACTTTGGTTTGCTATGATGTTAGCCTAACTTTAATGTTTTTAAAGGTCGTCAGTGGGAAGTTGAGAAATGGCTAAATTGACCCAATTACTTGACAATGAAGCCTTTCGGGCTTACGCTACTTATGCAACTATTGTTCTGCTAAAGATGATGCTAATGAGTCCTATAACAGCATACTTCAGAATCACAAGAAAGGTAAGAAATCTTGAATACTGTCTGGTAGAACAGATTGAAATTTTTATTGAAATACAGAGATAATCACAGCTTTTCTTCCCAGCTTTCAAATACTGATGCTGTTCTTTTTCTTCTGCCTTCTCCCCACTAATGATATTCTGAGTATGGTGTGCTGGTGCTTTGTTGGTCCCAAATAGAATCATAGAATGGTAAGGTTGGAAGTGAGCTCAAGGATCATCTAGTTCCAATCCCCCTGCCATAGGCAGGGACACCTCCCACTAGTACAGGTCACTCAAGGCCTCATCCAACCTGGCCTTGAACACCTCCAGGGAGGGAGCAGCCACAACCTTCCTGGGCAATCTGTGCCAGTGTCTCACCACCCTCACTGCAAACAACTTCCTCCTAACATCCACTTTCAATCTCCCCTCTTACAGTTTAAACCCATTGCCCCTTNACTTGCTGAGGGTGCACTGATTCCTCTTTCCATGTCACTGACAAAGATGTTAAACAGCAGTGGTCCTAGCACTGACCCCTGAGTTAACCTCCTTATGAGATAATGATGAGATTATCTTAGGGTTTGATATGACTTACTTTGCCTTTCTAAAATGTGTATTTTTAAATAAGAGTTTTTCATGACTGTAATTTCCAGTGTCTTCTGCAGAAAGCTGGTGTCCAGGGTACCAAATTTGTAAAGCAAGTAAAGTGTGATATGGAGCCATATTACATGAATGGCCATCTAGTATGGTCAGAAGAGGGGGTTTTGAAGCAGATTTTTATGTATCTATAACTCTTTTATCCAACACTTCTAAAGCTCTTTATGTTCCCTAATTGTTTTAGCCTTTCCATTGCAAATAGGACATTATGAAAAAGTACTTTTTTTTTTTTTCTGGAATGAGAGAAGGGCTGAAAATCTATGTGAGTTGATGATCCACTGAGGTTTATGAATAATGCAGAAGCTGCATCTAGCTTACGAGAGAGTGCACTTGAAAAGTATTGTGTTTGCCCTGTTCTTGGTCTTCTCTAGGCATCTGCTGATGGGTCCTGTTGAAAATGTTGTCCTGGGCTGAAAGAGCCCTCTGTTTGCTCCATATGGCTAAATTCTTGTGAGATCAGCTTCTGTAAGACAGTGTATGTGCTTCGATGATTTTTAGAGCAGCCCTTTTGTTTAGATGATGCTGTTTGTTGCTGTTGGCTGTAAGAGAACCCAGCTGAACTGTTCATGAGGTCCTACTGCCACAGCATTTGAGCTGCTGCTGGTTTCTAATACCTCTCTAGGTCTTTGGCACAGCTGAAGGTTGTGTATAGTAGAACACACAGTATCTCCTCTGTTGCCAGAATAGGACCTAGGTCTGTGTGTGTCATAGCATTACCTCCTTTTGCTCTTGCAGAAGCACATCAGCTGTACTGGTGGTAATATGTAAATCCAGTGGAGTATTAAATTAATGCTTTTGCCATCATGGTCCATATGTGTGCAGGTGACAGCTGGATCTTTATTAATATGGAGTATTTGGTTTTCTTATAACACAGCAGTGTTACAAACAGGCAAATTAATAGTGTCACTTTTGTTTCCTATTTAATATATCAAAGTCTTTAAAATGTTATTAAAAAATGGAGGAAAGCAGTTAGTGGAGAGAGAGAAGGTAAAATGTTGCTGATTCTGATGCTGCTAATGTGTCTCCAGCAGAATTTTGAGGCCAAGGGTATTTCACAGAAAGAGATCAAGGCTCCTTCAGAACGCAATCATGTAGGTCTCCTAAAATCGAGAGGTTTTCATTCTTCACAGTATCACAGTA